>JAGFPH010010037.1:0-13307 GCA_018207615.1 Philaenus spumarius
AACACAAATCGCATGTCAATCGGCCCAATAGAACTCGAGATCTCACTCGGATTACAAAAAAACCTTTTCAAATTAATATATAGATAATCATAATGTAATAACTATTGTGTTTTTTTTAAAGAGGGATTTCTGTTCTTTAATTTTATAATAAATTTTTTTCTTAACTTTAAAAAATAAAGTCAGTGTGATCGAACAAAAACTTTAAACGCGTTTTTCTCAAAACACCCTTTTCGTGCCAGGTATATTAAAATAGTCATAACTAAGGTATTTTTTGTGATATCAACTTGGTTTTGATGTCAAAATGTTCATAATTTACTCCTTTATTAAGACAAAATAATAACTCAATTTTGAATTTTTGAGACAACTGGTCCCTCATCGCTTTCCGCATCACATATATAGATGTGTTCGCACTCCAGCGGAAGCATGTTAAGTCCGATTTGATCAAAATGTTTTACAAACGTTGGTTTTCTGCCGCTCTGACTATTTCTGCACATTATCCTACACATTTTGTTTTTTTACACGATCTTAGAGCTCGCTTGATAAGCCCAAAATCGAATAAAAAACGTAAACACACTGGACCACCAATTAATTGTACGCTAAACTTTTTTCTCCACCTTGTTCTAACTATCAAGGTACCGGTAATTGATTGACTAAATAACGTAGTTTAACATTGTATTAGTTGCACTCAAAGGGGCTTAATTTCTAGTAGCCTGTAACTTAATCATTCTTCCCCACATATACTTAAAACTCAGTGCTAACTGTTTGAACAATATAAGATTCATTAGAGTTAGCAGCATTCACCTTGTAATTTAACGTAACTAGTCGCTTTTATCATAGCTTTATTAGCGAATTTCCATAGGAAAAATGAGCTATTGCAGTGGCCCTTATGGTGAGTATGGTGAGACCCAAGGTCGAGAGTAGCAAATGAGCATCGATCATGGTCCCCAGAACACGTTTTGGGGTGTCGTTAAAATTCATATATATATATATATATATATATGTGTTGTGTATGTATGTATATATGTGTTCGCAATCTAGCGGCCGCATTTTAAGTCCGATTTGGTCCAAATTTGGTACACGTGTTGGTTGTCTATGTCGCTCGGACGAGTTCGTTAGCCAAAAAAATCCAACAACCGGAAGTACGTTTTTTGACCGGAAGTAACTATTTTTTGAGATTTTTACTACGAGAATGAAATTTTTTAGAGTTTTTTCTAAACATATAAATGTAGGATGTTATTTTGCACATTTTGTTTTTTTACGCGACCTTATAGCTCACTTGGTTCCCCCAAAACCGACCAAAACGTAAAATACCATAATAGTACCCGGTTCGAAGCCAAGTGGTGCAATCTCGCGAGGACACTAGGCGCAAACAAATTCTACTAATATATTGCGTACACACAAACAGCTGTTCAACGCCTTCATGAGTAGACCTATTTCCCAAATAGTTGGTTGAAACCCTAAAACATAGGCATATAAACTTAATTTTGGAAATTCGCTCAACTCACGTCAGCGGTTTAGCTGCGTGGTCGAATTATTTAGCTTTATGCTTAAATGAGAGATTTAAACTTGATGATTGAATGTTACTTGGTATTTAATTTTCAAGCTTACCGTTTTAAGGTAAAATGTACTTTTAAAAAGGTTTTGTTGGATGCTCATGGTTCACAGACCCTATGAAGAAAATCTCTTTTTCCTCGCTCATTTCACTGTCTTTGCTTCCACAACCGTTTGTAAATCGTGTTCTTATTGGCTAAACGATTTGTGTGAGCCAATATTTGGTTTAGAGATTTCTTCAGTGGTGTGCATATTACTGGAATAAACTAAAGCTTAGTAGTGATGGGATAATCGAATACTTTTACTAATCGAATAATCAAATAAAATAAAAAAAAACTATCGAATAATTATTCGAAAATTTTTATTCGAATAAAAGCTAGACGAATGAGTCATATTGCCTTGTAAGAGTTTTCGAATAATTGAATAGAAGTACAGTATGACATTCTTGGAATCGGCGAATATGCCAGACAGGTAGGCCGGTAGATTTCCTGCCTTTCCTGGAATCCATTTGCAAACATCCTGTTTACTTTTCCCACGGATAAAAAGTAAGTATTGCTTTCACGTGATCGATTTCCTTTAGTTTTAATATTGGTTTCATTGATTCTGTCTTTTGGCGAGATAAATGTAAGTTTAATAATTCATATTTTTTATTTTTCAATATTATATTTTTAATTTTAACGAAAAATATATATATTTTCTTGTATTTGAATACATTTATATTTTAGTAATATATTATATAGTATAGGATACAGAAATTTGCGAAATTTATTCCAAAATATTATATCCGAAATTATTATATTACCAATTTATCGAATATGTACCTGTACCAAACTATCGAATAATTGCATGTGAGCCGTGAGCCTTCCTAACACGTAACGACAAACGACATACGGCATAGCATTTCTATTCAATTGCTTAGTTACTCGAATATTCGAATAACCTATATGCCTAACTAGTTTAACCAAATATTCACTATTCACTTGGAAGTTTATTCGAATAATTCTAAAATATTCGAATAATCGACTAAAACAAAATAATCGAATATTCGAATAAAAATTATTCGATTAGACCATCACTAAAGCTTAGTACCGTTTATAAGTAATGGACTATCAAAGTTCTGGAAGATAATATTTGAATTCTAACATCAAAGCAGGTTATTAATTTGTAAAGGTACAAACATGGTGGAGCCGGGATGTACGCTGGTAGCCGGGATGGTAGCTTACTCGCTTACTAGATGAGTACCTGGCTGGAACGAGGGGGTCACACAATAGCGCTGTACGCTTATACGCTTAGTAGCTTGTTGTCGTTCAACATGGAAGCACTAGATGAAATGCTGCTGCTTGAAAGTAACGCTATGAAGTGGTTTTTAATGTTAAATGACCGTGAGTTTCAAGTGCATCCTGTCAACATGGAAAGAGAAGACTATGGTGAGTTTCATCACCTGTACAAAACATTGAGAAACTACCCAGAAAGGTTTTTTGAATACCTTCGGATGGGCATTGAAACATTTGATTACATCGAAGGTTTAGTATCGCCCAAACTGCAGAAGAACTGGTGTAATTTGCACTCCAATCCCATTACACAGGAGGAACGGCTCGTTGTAACCCTGCGTTACTTAGCGACTGGCACATCTTTCAAGAGCCTATCTTTTTCATTTAGGATGGGTGCTTCAACCGTAGGAAGTATTGTAAAAGAGACTGTCGAAGCTTTGTGGGAGGTGTTGCAACCTATACATATGCCGGTACCAACTGCAAAGGATTTTGAAAACATAGCTAAAGATTTCGAACAAATGTGGAACTACCCAAACTGTATAGGATGT
Source organism: Philaenus spumarius (assembly GCA_018207615.1). NCBI lineage: Eukaryota > Metazoa > Arthropoda > Insecta > Hemiptera > Aphrophoridae > Philaenus > Philaenus spumarius. Next base: position 3,371 of record JAGFPH010010037.1, read on the forward strand.
ATAGATGGTAAACATGTGAGGATTATTGCACCAGCAGATTCAGGCACAATGTTTTACAACTATAAGCATTTCTTTTCGGTTGTTTTACAAGGTGTGGCAGACAGCAACTATCGTTTCACTACTATAGACGTAGGAGGTTTTGGCAAACAGAGTGATGGTGGAACATTCCGTACATCCGACATTTATCAAACCCTTAAAAACAACGACCTTCAGCTTCCCTATAAGACTCTACCTTTATCAAACATTCAAACTCCTCTTGTTCTACTTGGAGATGATGCTTATCCTTTGATGGAAAATCTAATGAAACCCTACAATGAGGCTAACCTACTACCCGATGAAGAAATGTACAACAAAAGACACTCGAGGGCAAGCAAATCGGTGGAATGTGCTTTTGGAATTTTGTATGCCAAATGGAGAATATTTTCAAAAGCAATAGAGACAAAAGAAACAACTGCCGACAAGATAATAAAATGTTGCTGTGTGTTACAAAACGCAATAATTGACCGTGAAGGTATCGAACATCACTTGAAGGAGATTATACCATTTCCTAGCAAAATGACTTTGAACCATGGTTGTGTTAGAGGTCGTCATCCAACACATGCAAAACAAGTACGTGACTTACTGAAAATGTATTTCAGTGCGAATCCTATAGAATTTAAAAACTGAGAACAAGGTGCCATGAGAATCAAGAGAAACAAGTTCTATAAACTGTTTTCATTTAAGTTTTTCAAACAGTTTAATTTTTATTTTGTTTTTTCATTTTACTTTTTAATCTATACTTTACTATTGAAGGAGCTTTGAATTGTAAATAAAATGTATCTTAATTGATCTTAAGAGCTTTAACTGTGACGGAACACAAACTGTGTGTAAAACCTCTGGTAAATGACATGTGTAATTCAACACTTAACAACTTTGATAACTGTATTGCTGTAATATTGTTGTAAATAAATTTCTGGTGAATAAATTTGATTTGTTTATTATTTTAATATCTTGTTACTACCTTCATATTACGGCCCTCAAAAAAAAGTGTTTCGTTTACGGTAACTAATTGATAATTAGTTTGATTATACGGGTTTTGAAATTTTACTAGTGTTGATAATTACTTATCATTCAGACATGTCAATTTTTAATCCTAGGCTGAAAATTATAACAGCTTTCAGTAGCCCGAATGTTGTTATTGAAGCTGTGACTCTTGATACACTTTTTTTGAACCGTATGAAGGACCTCATTTCAATGATTTAATTCTTTCAGAAATGATAACTTTTTAATGTTATTACAAGTATTTCTAAATTACAAAATTCAAAAATAATGAAAAAATAACGAGGATATAAATACGTAGGCATTTGTTACAAAATGTTATTTTAATAATCAATGATAAGCAAAATTTTAACAGAAAATTACAACTGCATAAACCAATGATAGGAACTGAAATCACATCTACAAATTGTGGTATTTTCTATAGTCTTCTTCATACTGATGGTTTTCTTCCAGTAGTGATTGGGAAGGAGGCTGTGTCATAACAGGAGAGTCATTCGCCTGCAGTTGTTCTATTTCAATTGAGGTTGCACTTGGGAAGTATTCGAGCGAAGAATCAAGCGTCGATGGTGTGCTTCTACTAGTAGTGTTGGTTGAGGTGATTGGTCTGTTTGAGACAGGTCGGAAGACGTAGTCATCAGAATAAGCAAAACGTTGAACTAAATCTTGTACCTGTCCTCTAAAGAGCAATTTACGCTCTGGTCTGATTGATTTGACATGTGGAAGCAGGCTAAAGAAGAAGTTTTTGTCTTCATCCATTAGGGTTGGCTCAATGACTGGTTCAACTTTTCTCGCCTTTAAAATGTCTAATTTTTGTTTTTCAATCTCGATAAAAGCGTTACCAATGGCTTCATTTCGATTTCTTCGTTTTCTGCTAGGAATGGAGTATCTAGGTTCTTCAACAAACGTTTCATCAAGCGCTTCTTGTTCAAGGTCATCGGCAGCAGTTTCGTTGTCATCGTCAGGTCCATGATTCATTTCTGTAAATTCACCTACCTGGTCTACTGGTTCAACCATGATAGTACCAGTCGGGCTTATTGATCGCGGAGAATTTGTTTGTGACTGGAGAGGTCGTGAGGAAGTGGAAGTGCGTTGAGTAAGATTACCAGTGGAAGATCTATTCTTCATTTGATTTAGGAGAAACTTCATTGACTCATAGTGTGGCCAGTTCGACTTGAATAATTTGTTTCCTCCTTGATCCCCAGATTTCGGTTTCGGTGTCTTGGCACACTCAGCTCGGAAATAATCTCGTAAATATTTCCACTTTTTCTGCGCAGCATCACCTGAAAACCAAACGATTTTGTTTAATCATGGGCAATAAACACATGGTTCGTTCTATAATATGTTCCACTTTTAGATGGCATTATGGAACATGGGCGGATCCAGCCCGATACAAAGGGGGGGGGGCTGTCCTGTGATCAACCGAGGGGGGTCTGAGGGGTAGGCCCCCCCAGCGAAGGGGGTCCGGGGACCCTCGGGAAAAAATTGAAAATTTGGTCGCTTAAAAACACGTTTTTAGCTATTTTACGACTCAGAATACAGACAAAATTATGCTAGGTTTCTGATCTGACTTAATTTTTATCAAGCAATATTGTAATGTTACAAATTCTAAGACGCTAAATTGATAAAGAGCTGAACTCAAAACAAATATTGCAACTTTCTACTTTAGTAAAAAAAAAACACACACACACACACACCCTCACACACACATACACAAAATTATGAAAATTTGTAAAGCAACAAAATTAAAAGATTGGCCATTTGTAAATAATTAGTAGGCTTAATTGATAATATCGCAATAATTATTTGAATCATTTTCGACATGACAGGCCTCTCCCACACTGCACTGACTACACAGCTGACTCACTGTGGTGAGTGAACGCTACAGTCAGCGCACTGGAAGATCGGCCCACTACCCACTACGAAACGGATTTCAGCAATAGCCTTGTTTCTGTGTTCTCGGATATTAATATTATATTATTTATTATTTATTTATTATTATTATTATATTATATTATTTCGCTAGACCAATAATTTATTTAAATTCTTTGTAATATGAAATTATTTTTTGTTACGCTTACTGATGAAATGCTGCTGCTTGAAAGTTCTAGACCGCGAGGAGTAGCAATTCAGACCAATAAACTTTAATAAGTTATTGCTTACGCTATGTGCTTAAAAAATTCTACTGTATCATGCCTTGGTGTAATAAATTAACAGTTTAATTAAATATAAAGGTTAAATATTATTTTGATGAAATTTTTTTTTCTGATAACCATAATGTGTGTGATAAAGGTATAGTGATAATTGTATACATAATGGTAATAGTAACAATAAACTGAACTTACGTGTGACGTTTAGTTCGATGGCGATTTCATTCCACAGCTTCGTTAAAATGTGACGGTTATGGTGATCAGGATGAGCCTGATTCCATATTGCCACTCTGTGTAGCACTTCTGTGATTAGTTTGTCTACGTCCATACTATAAACTATGAATCAATATTTACAATATCAATAAGTTACAAAACACGAAAGTACTTAGCCGGCACAGCAAAACACTCACAACACGGCAAGGCGCACGCTGGCTTGCATAGAACAGACCACCTGTTGTCAGTATGGCGGGAACTAGTGCGCATGCGCTGGCCACTCTACCTAGCTTAGAGCTATGTAAACAATCGGGGTAACTATTATAATTCCTACCATCTAGGCTCCCTGCTCACATCGAGGTAACCAGCCAGGCTCCAATGTGCAAGGGCACATATGTTTCAATGGGAGGATTGTTACATAGCAGTAAGCGAGTAAGCTACCATCCCGGCTACCAGCGTACATCCCGGCTCCACCCTGTTTGTACCCTTACTATTTTGAATAAGTATTTTGTTGAGGTTACTTTTTTTAAATGGTTATTTCGTAAATTAATGATTTATAGGGATTTAAAAAAATCGAATACAATCTAAAAATCTTACCCAGACAGGATAGCATTTTACATACATTTAAAAGATAATTCATTTTTAGCGAATTTCCATAGGAAAAATAAGCTACTGCAGTGACCCTTATGGTAAGACGTAAGACCTAAGGACGGGAGTAGCACTTGAGCACCAATCATGGTCTCCAGAACATGTTTGGGGGCAAGGTCACTAGATAGTAAAGGTTGCCTCATTCGGGAAATATAAAAAAAAGTGGAGTGGGGGCTGTGACGTAGTTATTGGTTCACTGATCAAAGTTTTGTCGTTTACGTTTATATACGCGTTACTCATTTGTGAATGTTTGACGACTTGTGTTTTTTGTTTAACCATGCCAGTTCTAGGGTTAAACTTAAACTTTTTTAAATTAGTGTATATAAAGTGTTTAAAGTAGAACAAATTAATATATCGGTATTATTTACAATGGCTAGAAAATCAATAAATAAACCTAAATGTGGTTCCTTTTGTGCGGTTGTAACTTGCAATTATTATTATTATGGAAAAGCAAAACAAGAAGGAAGAACTTATATATCTTTTCACAGGTAGGCCTAGATCTTTTTTGTTTCTATTGTAATAGTAAATAATATAATCCCACTTACTCATATAAAATGTTATTAAAATTTTCTTTTGTCTTAGGTAATATTTTGATTTAAAAGTAGTTTCTGTGGCTATCTTTTGTATTAAAATTGTAGAAAATAACGTTTTGTTCAACAATTTAACTTAATGAGTCTGTTGAATACAAAATAAGCAAAAGCTATAACTTAAGACATTACTTAAAATCGTGTGAATAAAAATAAGCAATAGCTAGTTCTAAAAGCTTTGTCTAATAAGCTTTGAATAATTTTCCCAGCTAAAGCTTAAAGTGAAGAAAATGTAGCAAAGGGGCATATTACACTATCATAGTTATCCGTCAAATCACGGTATATAGAATACTAACGGTAGGGTTCACGAGTGGATGCGCAGTAACTCGTGACGTCATCGGGACTCACTTTCTCATAAGCTTCTCATGTAAAAATTTAAGAGCCTTATTTAAAAATTTAATAACTTTAAAAATATTTAACCGATTTTAATAAAATTTTAACCACACATAGAAAACATATCATTAATAATAATATAAAAAAATCAGATTGTTACAACACATTTTAATACCTTTACTGATTAGGCCTATAAAAATTACTTTCCGATATCTTTATTCGGTGAAAAATTGTTTGTTCATGTCTTCAGTAAAAATTGAATAACTTTAAAAATATTAAACCAAGTTTAATAAAATTTGAACCACATATAGAAAACGTATCTATAATAACAATTTAATAAAATCAGGTTGTTAGAACAAATTTTAATACCTTTACTGATTAGGCCTATAAAAATTACTTTCCGATATCTTTATTCGGTGAAAAATTTGTTCATGTCTTCAGTAAAAATTGAATAACTTTTAAAATATTTAACCGATTTTAATAAAATTTGAACCACATATAGAAAACATATCTATAATAATAATTTAAGAAAATCAGGTTGTTAGAACGAATTTTAATACCTTTACTGATTAGGCCTATAAAAATTACTATTTAAAATTCGACAAATGGTGAACAATATTTTTTTATTTTGAATTATGTGACATTTATTTTAATTGTGTATTGGGATAGGAATATAATAAGTTATAGAGAATTTTATTGTAAATCCAAATTTTTTTAAATATTTAATATCGAATTTATATTTTAAAAGATATATACATTTTTAAAATGTATCGTATTGTAAAATTTTGTTTACAAAGTATATACTACGTTTTCGATAGGTACTAAAAATTTAATAATAATAATTTATAAATCAAATAATTTATCATATCTTGATGATTTTTTCACAGAATGTGTATATTAATATACTCTGTTAATACGACTGCAATCAATAATAAACTACTGATTTTCGTTTCTCTTTTACATGTCAACTATTTCATCCATTTACTTCCCGATTGAAGGTTTTGCTAGTGTACGTGCATTAGGATTGTAAGTCAAGTGTGTTATGAGTTAAATATCTAAGGTTAATTAAATATTGTCATTCAACTGCATGTCCATTGTTTATTTGGATTCAAATAATGCCGCAAACAAAATAAAATAAAAACTAAATACGTACGAGTATTAACACTAGACTACTAGCTATAAGTATTAAATTCTAGTAATCTAAAATCAGAGTTTAATACAGAGTTTAATGTGTAAAATAATCAGAGATTATTATACACATTCTGTGAAAAATCATCAAGATATGATAAATTATTTGATTTATAAATTATTAGGGGTCTATTATTAAATTATTAGGTACCTATCGAAAACGTATATACTTTGTAAACAAAATTTTACAATACATTTTAAAAATGTATATATCTTTTGATATATATAACTTATTCGATTTTAAATATTGAAAAAGATTTGGATTCACAATAAAATTCTCTATATCTTATTATATTCCTATCCCAATACACAATTAAAATAAATGTCAAATAATTCAAAATAAAAATATATTGTTCACCATTTGTCGAATTTGAAATAGTAATTTTTATAGGCCTAATCAAAAAGGTATTAACAACCTGATTTTCTTAAATTGTTATTATAGATATGTTTTCTGTATGTGGTTCAAATTTTATTAAAATGAGTTAAATATTTTTAAAGTCATTCAAATTTTACTGAAGACATGAACAAACAATTTTTCACCGAATAAAGATATCGGAAAGTATTTTTTATAGGCCTAATCAGTAAAGGTATTAAATGTTTTTGTAACAATCTGTTTTTTTTAAATATTATTAATAAAGATATGTTTTCTATGTGTGGTTAAAATTTTATTAAAATCGGTTAAATATTTTTAAAGTTATTACATTTTTACATAAGGCTCTTCAATTTTTACATGATAAGCTTATTAGTCCAGCAGTCAGGTACTTTTACCTGGACACAATTCCAAAGTTAATGAAATTTTGGGGTGTTATTTGGGGATATATAAGGATGTAGTATACGAGTTTTCCACCTAAATTTCCTTTTGGAAATTGTAGGGGGGCCAAAAAACCGCGATTTTTTGGACTTTTTTCGATTTTTTGCCTATAACTCAAACATTACGCGTCTTACGAAAAAATATGTCCTATAAAAAGTTAAAGAGCACTAAATTTCCTTCAAGAGTCACTGGTCAAAAAAATGTTTCGGCCTAATAGTTACTGAGGTACAGCCCTCTAAAGTTAGGCAACATTTCGTAAAATGTACACATTCACTAAAAAATGCATGTCTTGGGCCCCTATCTTTCGATTTTCAACATATCAGTGTATATTATGTATACCCCTTACCTTTTACCACCCCAACCCTCCTTGACCCCCTTCCCCACCATTATTTATGGAGATATACCTAATAATATGCATTCTATAGGCCAAAAAGTAGTAAGTTTTTTAATCACAATACCAAACCATATCAAGAGTAAATTGAATCTGCTGACCAGTTCAAGAGTAAATTGAACTGTTCTCATTTAATTCGTCTGACCTCTTTTTCACTCTCACATTATCCCAATTAAGTAGTGTCAGGTAGTTATAGAACGAAATAGTTACTTACTATTTATATATTTAAACTTATGTACACGTATTTACATTGTAAACTAAAGGTAATAATATAATAAAAATGCATTAGATAAATGCTAATGGTCATCAATTAATTGTCAGTCTTGATTTTGTTGGGGCACACTGTCACCACTTTCACCCTCCGAGTCATCACTCGATCTGCTACCTGCATTACTGATAACAATGTCAGCTCCATACTTTTCCTGTAGACGCCTCTTCACAGTTTTCACGTGTGGACGAGAATCTTCAGGTATCTGATCGAGCAACTGGCGCATGGAAAACTGGCACTCATCACTATTCTCTTTACGAAACGAGAAAATATTCTCCATGGCTTGGTCAAAGTTGGCAGTACTTACACGTCCAGGTCTCTTTTGCACACGTGCAGGAATATTGTAAAAAATTGTAATACAACGTAACTAAATCTGTGTTAAAACTCTTCAACAATGCAACACGTTCTCCTTTTTCTGCCCCCAATCGTCACCTAACTCTCTTGCTTTTGACAAAATCGTATCTGCTAGTCCTGGTAGTGTCACCTTTACCATACAATTACGTCTTTCAATATTTAACTTTAACTGTTTTATTTCTGTAACCTTCAGTAATTTGTTCGTCGCACAGGAAATAGGCATTGTTGTAATCAAATGTTAGCTTACCTGACCGGGTTGGTTTGGGTTTAGCAGAAGCAATTTCCTCATCACGACGTAAAGAAACCAAAATCAATTTTTGAAGTGATATTTTCTAATGGCCCATTGGGCACTTTCGCTTGACTATGTTTCTGAAATCTAGCGTCACGCAAACCTTTTGCGTAGACACAAGTCAGAGCGTGAAGAGAGAATAGGCGAAACTAGTATATATAGACAAGTAAGCGCGTGGAGAAGGAATAGACGAAGCATAGTATATAATAATACGTAATTATAATTATTATAATCTTACTTATATAATAATTCACTACAACCTTAAATGTTTGGTAACCCTATTTTGTATAATAATTCACTACAACCTTAAATGTTTGGTAACCCTATTGATAGCTATTTCTGAAGATCTACGGTACCGGGCCGATTTTAGTGCTGTTTGTTTTAAATGACAGAAAATGTTGTCACTATTATCAAAAAATTATGAAATGTCAATTTTATTTCATGAGCATATTGAAAAGGGCACTTTTTGAGTTTTTTGGCTTTTATGTTAAATTAATATTGATAGCTTTTTCTGAAGAGCTACCCGACCGATTTTAGTGCTGTTTGTTTTAAATGACAGAAAATGTTGTCATTATTATCAAAAAATTACGAAATGTCAATTTTATTTCATGGGCATATTTAAAAGGGCACTTTTTGTGTTTTTTGGCTTTTATGTTAAAATCCTATTGATAGCTATTTCTGAAGATGTACAGGGCCGCTTTTAGTGCTGTTTGTTTTAAATGACAGAAAATGTTGTCATTATTATCAAAAAATTATAAAATGTCAATTATAGTTCACATGGGAATATTGAAAAGGGCCCTTTTTGAGATTTTGGCTTTTTTTGTTAAAACCTTATTGATAGCTGTTTCTGAAGATCTACAGAGCTGATTTTAGTGCTGTTTGTTTTAAATGACAGAAAATGTTGTCATTATTATCAAAATATTATGAAATATCAATTTTATTTCATGGGCATATTGAAAAGGGCCCTTTTTGAGTTTTTTGGCTTTTATGTTAAACTCCTATTGATAGCTATTTCTGACGATCTACCGGGCCGATTTTAGTGCTATTTGTTTTAAATGACAGAAAATGTTGTCGTTATTATCAAAAAATTATGAAATGTCAATTTTATTTCATGGGCATATTTAAAAGGGCACTTTTTGAGTTTTTTGGCTTTTATGTTAAAATCCTATTGATAGCTATTTCTGAAGATCTACCTGGCCGATTTTAGTGCTGTTAGTTTTAAATGACAGAAAATGTTGTCGTTATTATCAAAAAATTATGAAATGTCAATTTTATTTCATGGGCTTATTTAAAAGGGCACTTTTTGAGTTTTTTGGCTTTTATGTTAAAATCCTATTGATAGTTATTTCTGGAGATCTACCGTACCAATTTTAGTGCTGTTTGTTTTAAATCACAGAAAATGTTGTCATTATTATCAAAAATATATGAAATATCAATTTTAATTCATCGGTATAATTATAAGGTCAATTTTAGATTTTTTTTAGTTTCAGGATTTTTATTGCTAAATATTTCTGGAGTTCTGCGTGTCCGATTTTCGTGTCGTTGGTTTAAAATGAAATCTTATTAATTTAAACAAATTATTAAATGTTATTTTTTCCATTATTGGGCACTTTTGTGTTTTTTTTTTTTTGTTTTTAGGTAAAACCATATTTTTTTATATGATTTTATAT
>JAGFPH010010038.1:0-29122 GCA_018207615.1 Philaenus spumarius
GACGCTTTGGCAGTTTTTGTATACCAGTTCCTACCTAACCATGGTATTGAGAAAGCGTTGAACCTCATCTTTCAACCCCGTCGTCGTCGGTCAAATGTTCCTTAAACAAGATAATGCCAAGTCTGGACTATAGGGTGGGTGTGAAATGATGCTCCATAAAAACTGTTGCAGGATAGCGACGGACGATGTGTGGGCGGGCGTTGTCGTGAATAATGAGTTTCTCTTCTCCTGTTCCGAATTTCTCGCCTGAGGTTGTTCAGTGTTTCACAGTACCTGTCAGCGTTTATTTTGGACCCAGCAGGCATAAAGTTGACCAACAAAACCCCTTTCTATCTCAAACCACTACCGGCAGACTGTGTTTGTTTGAAATTTTGCGGTTTGGGTGAAGAGGAATGTAACTCGCGCATTTGTTGTTTGGTCTCGGGTGTAAAATGGAACGCCCAGATTTCGTCAAACGCGACAATCGGGTTTAAAAATTATTCTTTTCATTCGAAAAAAAAACTCGCTGTGTGTGATCTTCCATCAGCATTCATGGTATCCATCGTTCGCACACCTTCCGATACTTCAACTTTTCCGTTAACATCATGTGAATGGTGCTTCAGGAAATCTCAAGAAAAAAATTGTAGAGATCATCCAGAGTCTTCCACCGATCTCCAACCATGGTTTCTTCAACATTTACGACTGTTGGTCTCTTGCCATTTTGTTTGTTGTGAATTTCACTATGACCGGCAGTAAACTCTGATCACCACTGGCGAACGTTTTTAACATCCTTGCACGACTCTCAATACACTTCCGTCATGGAAATTGGTGATGGATTTCATTCAGGTCGCTGAAATGGTCAATGTATTATTTATTCATTTCCAAAAGCATTGAGAAAAAAATATGTTTTAGATAAACACAGTTTAAAATCAGTTTCCGTAAACATCAGGGTTATATTAGTTGAAAAGCGAAACATTAGGAAAGAATGATAAAATAAATGAAGAAATAAAATAAAATAAATAAATTGTTTTACATAAATGAAGAAAATGGTACAAGTAAAAACACATTATCATATAGATGAAATAAAAATAAGTTTGTTACTGATATTTGTTTTTTTAAGAAGATAATAAAATAAAGGTTTTAATAACATTATCCGTTGGGATAAAACACCAAATTCAATCACCTAAAGGAAGGTTACATACCACGACCTTGTACTGATTGAATGCATTTTGTCTAAAATTAATAATGTAAATGTGTTTTATTCCCTTATGCAAGTTGAGAAAGCTCTTGCTTCGTCTTTTCGTAAGTCCCGTGATGACAGTCTCGGTCTAGTCTCAACTGCATCATTAATAGACATCATTTATGTAGGCAGAAAAATAATAATATCTCTTACAATTTCGATCGACGAGAAAATAAAAAATTAGGAACAACTAGAATATGTATTATGCTTGTGGTCCATTGTCCCTCTTTCAATAACTTTAACTTAAGGCTGCCGCAATGTATTGCGGCAGCCTTAAGTTAAAGTTATTCGTTAACACAAGAATGAATTTTTGGGGAGAAAATGTTCAAGTAAGAAGTTATTTCTCCTTGAAAGAAACCGAGGATGCTTTGTTTTATTTTCGGCAACAAAACTGACAGTAATCGCTTTTTTATATAAAGTTGGACTGCGTTAGGTGTTTTCAGGTTTCAGAAAAAAATATTACTAAAACCTGAAACTTGTTCTCGACTTTAAACTTCAACGTTAAATATAAAGTACCTTTTCTTTTGCCTACAAAAGAAAAAATAACACAGTTTATTTTATTTCGTTTAGTATTAACAATCTAACTACACCAAATTTAGATCTACCTTTTCTTAAGGCCTCACTTTGTGTGTAAGTTTAGTAAAATAAAACAGGGGAAATCCTACTTTAAACGGTTGGATTTGAACCTGCGACAAACTTTAAATTACGATTTTCTACTAAACTGTAGAAACTCTGTCATTCCAAACGAAACCTTTGAGTAAAAAGTAATTAGTTATTAATTTCATCCATGTAGTCTTCAGATATTTCATTCCGTAATTTTTGTTTAATCCGTAAATTTTGGTGTTATTCACTTCTTATCTTTTGTTCTGGTTACATTGTTATGTGCAGGTTTTTACTCTTGTTTATAAAACCTTGAATAAACTGTTTTATTGAAATCGCATAAAATATTAATACATTGAATATAAAAAAACGGCTAATTTTAAAATATATTGTAACAAGTCTAGTTCCATTTAGAAAGATTGTTGTTTACATCAAAAATATTTTTCAGTTTGTTCTATAGTTGAGCAAAACCACTCTTTTCCTTTTGTTCATTTCATTGAATGAAATGAATGTATGTTAACAGATTTAAAGATTATTTAGGAATAAAATTAAAGATGTTGAAAATGATGAGTTTGAAGTTATCTCACTGCACTGAATAGTCTACCGAAATTAGCGCTGTAGACCCTTATAACGGATTAGTATTGTTGTATGCAAAATTTCAGTTTAATACGTTCAGCGTTATTTCAGCAATTAAACTGCGATAGGTAGACGGACAGAAACACAAACGAATAACTTTATAAGGTTACAGCTTTTCCTTTTAAGTAACGGAACACTGAAAGTAAATTAATATAATAAAACTAACTTTTAAATTACATCATTAAAATTGTTAGTGCAATCAATTTAGATTACTATTTCTTTCAGAACTGTTAAAAAAAAGTCTTTATGTGGTCTCCTAAAGCCACTTTCACACCTGTTACAGAATACTAGCTTTTATAGAATTACTCGTATTAATGTATTATGTGAAAAATTAGTGTCAGTATCGACAGCAACAATCTACTGAGAGAAGATGGAGATTCTGGCTGAGTCTATAGCTCTGAAATAGGGGAGTAGTGTGCTAAATAGTTTGAATACAGTTGGAGGTAAAGAGACACCTCATTGACGAATAAAATCCTGTGTGAACTGTGTTTTAGAATTTCGTTCGGATGACAAGAACAGACATCCATTATTTTGAGTACTTTCTTATTTGGAAATAAAACACTAAATTTAAGAACAAAAACGAAAAATTTACCCAAAGAAACCACTGGCATACTAAAAGTGTTAATTCTAAAAAAAATCTGTAATTACATATATTACTAAACCCCACTTAAATGCAACTGTAATTTGAAAACAAGTTAATTGTATTGAATCGGTCTGAATCATTAATCTCCTGTGGTGTAATTGTCTGATTTGGCCATCAACTTGCTTATTTTTTAAACATGCAAATCGCACTTTGTTAAATAACTGTGAAGAATATCTTTTATCTGTGCTTTATTGAAGTAATCCCTGTTGAAGAATACCTTAACCTGAGCAAAAAATCTAAATCAGAGCTACACAAATTGTTTCTATATATATATGGGTATTAAATAGGCCTACCCTTTATGATTACATAATGAAAACATACGTGATACAGAGATTTAAACCCCTTAAAAACATAAATAAAATGATGAGCATTGGTGGAATCTCGAAATCGGCCTCGAAAATTAAAAACGCTCGAACTTTAACTGCTTGAAGATAAATGACCAAATGTATATTCTTCAAAAACATTGAATGTTGTAGAACTTCACTCCTTACGAATTGCCTGTAAAATAGAAGGCAGAAGAGAAGGAAGGGCAAGTTGGACAAAAACGTGAGGCGCTAAAAATTTGTCTGCAAATTTTCCATTTTCGCTGGCTCATGTCTTGGAGACGGTAACATATAAAGATAATAAATCAACATGCCATTTTGTAGAAAATTGAATACATTTTAACTTTTGAAAGTAGAATATTTTCTATGTGATGGATCGTTTTTTAGATATGCTCCAAAAACTGAAGAAAGGGACCTTTAGGGCTCCCCGCCACCCCCGCAGAGTTTCAATAATCAATGGGACTTTATAAGGCATTGTTTAGGGGACCTACCCCAACACATTCTAGAAACTTTTGGTATTACATGATTTAATGCAGAAAAATCTTAATTTGACTGGACTAAATAGGGTTAAATGATTTATAGGTTTCACATCCTTATAACAGTGTCATTCTAATATAATAGACTTAAACATTTTTACTATATTTTATAACAAGGTACAGAAACTTAGAAAATAGATTAAAAGTCATTCAAAAATTATGTGAATCGGCAGAGGTAAAATCGCCAAAGAATTCTAAGAATTATTATGATTAACTGTTGTGAAAGATTTCTAGTTTTACTGGTCGTAAATATCATCTATGAATAAAACCTCGTATCACAGTGTTCGACTTTCAGAGCTCTCCTCTACCCAACCTTGACACATGTCAAACTTAAATGATGACGTAACGTGTATTTTTACTACGACGGGTTACTTTAGTTATTCAGAGTGCTTGTGGCAGAATATTAATGGAGAAGTATTATAATGCTTATTTCTGATATATAACATGTCAGAGATGAAGCAGATCTGAAAGTAGTGAGAAGAATGACAATAAAATGGAAGAAACAATAATGTAAGCCCATATATGACTAATAATTATATCAGTACCTGGGTGACCGAGCACCGCTCACTACTTTTTTTTAGGAAAATGTATGCAAATACGAATAACATACTGAATTTGTTTATATATTTTAGAAATAACAAATAATAATTATAATCATTAGATAATTTATATTACCTATATAGAAATATAAAGAATGCAGAAACTGGTGAAAAGGGTTTTAGAACGGTTAATAACAGCACGAAAATAATGTTTTAGGTACGTTTGGTGTTGAAATCTGCTGATAATGGAAATATTATAGGAAACAGCTGATTACTGTTATTATTATAGTCAATAAACATACGTAATGATTTTAAACTCCATAAGCCCAATGTTAAAAATTTTTAATTTTCAAATTAGTTGTTTAGAAAAATACGAGTTTTCCTGAGGTAGTCGTTTTCATCAATCAATTTTTTAAACCCAAAAAAGCCTCTAATCCCAAATTTTCATCAAAATCCTTCCGCTGGATCTCGACATTGCTCGTACGTACAAACAAGCAGACATTGCTCGTATACAGTATAGGATAGATGTTTAATAAACTATCAGAGATAAACTGCAAATGTTATAATGTTACACTTTAACGCAATTGCAGATAAACATTAAATTGTTAATCAGATTCTAAACTAACAGAAATATAATTTTACTACTTATTATTCAGCTTGAATGAAAATTAACTTTTCAAGTGCACAATCTTCAAGTTAGCTCATCATACAAGAAATGAAATTTAAAAACGGGTTATTTTGTAGAACTCGTTTTGCTCTTTTGTCATGAAATGTTACAAACATTTCGTCATTCACCGTCCACAAGAAACTACTAAATTGTAACTGTAGAAATTCAGTGAGTTATAGAGTTTTATAATCCCGAGATCAAATAAACGTAAAAATGATTAAGTTGCTATAAATAAACATTGATATGTGATTCACAAAAGTAAATAATAAATACACCGTATAAAGTAGAATACAAATATACATATTATTTAGCTCACCACAACCACAGAGCACAGAGAAGGTTTATGCATAAGAAATAATATGAACTATTATCATATTTTTTTAATAATTTTAAATGAATAAGCACCCACAGTTTTAAAACTGTGAAAAATGTAACTGTAGCAAAAATAAATAAATAAAATATATATTATGTTGGTTAATACACAATACACAAATATTACTAGACTATTCATTTTAATATGAACACAACTTCGGCAGTACTTATGAGTATTTTTAACAATGGTTTGCAAAAAAAAAAGTATTATTATATCATGTATGTCTTTTATTTTTATTTGTCTTGTTTTACGGTTCCTTACCTCAAAAAAGAAAAGGAACCCTTGTAGTATCACTTATATGTATGTCTATATACCGGACACAGTAAAATGTATTGGGGTGGACTCATTTAAAGATAAAATTTGAACTACTGTAGTTATAAAGGATGATAACCTGTGTTTACAATATTCAAAACTCAAATATATGTTAAAATACACAGTCAAGTTTGGTATCACAAACATAAATATTTCGTGATATTGTCCTATGGGATATTGTTTAAAGAGCTTTATTTAGTTTTATTTAAAGGGTTTTATTTCATTTCAAATAATATATTGTAATTTTATTATATGTAGTTTTCCAGAAATTCCCAAAATGTGTTTCAAAATCCCATTCTCCTCCCTCTATTTCCGAATAGATGGTAGGTAAAATAAGATATAAGCAGAGGTGTTAGTAGTGGTAGGTATTCTTGTACTTTACAGGAAAATATAATGGATTCAACTAGGTGTATTGGATATATGATGTGTTTTGCTTCTATTAATATTATGCTAACCGTACGGAACCCTTGGCACTAGAGTAAACTTGCACTTCTGTTTGATAAATTTAATACTAACCTAGTTAAAATTCACATTAACTAATTTTTAATATTCCAGAATATCGTAAAAGTCTTTTGTTGTTTTAAAATATTTTCTGTCAAATTATAATAATAACTCCTGTTTCACATATATTAGAAATTCACCTTTGCATAATATCAAAGCCATTTAAAAATAATGAATTCATTTTTACAGTAACCAGGTCACTAATATATATAATAAAGTACAATACCTTTTATTTTCCGTCAGTGAACCTCTTTTGAAAAGCTTCAAACAAGTTTTACAAAAGAGGTTCACTGATGGAAAATAAAAAATATTGTACTTTACCATTAAAAAATTCTCCTATACTATTAAAGTAATGTCAAAGCATTTTCATACAAAAGGAATTATATAACTTAAGCCCATTAAAAAACTGTGATGGATCTACTTATATTATTTTAAATTCTATAACTCTCTAGTGGTATAAATAATACTTTCGAAAATACAGTTTTAATTGAAAATATTGTTCATAAAATTGTATACAAAATCTCGAAAAGGACAGTAAAAAGGAGTATTTACTTACCTACATTAAACATAAAAACTGAAAAGGAGACATAAACTACTCCATTTGAGAAAATTAAATTAAAAAATATGTATACTCCCAACATTGATAACCTTTCTTCTAGTTCAAAGTTTTGGAAGATATTCTTTGCAATCTTGAATGCATTTTTGTAGTGCTTTTTGATAGTACGTATACAAGCTATACATGTATTTATGTAAAAATCATGATATATTATCTTTTACTTGGGAAGGAAAAGAGAAAAAGTATGTGAGTTTAAAGTTTTTTTTCCATTATTGGGAATGACAAATCATGGTTAAACTAACTGAACACAACTTTGTAGAAGTGAAAAATGCAAACGTTTTTATTTAAAACGCACCTCATTAGTATTGTTTCCATCCACGAGAGGCTTTAGCAAAAGCGTGTTATTTAAATACGTTGTACTTTTAGTTTTAGTATCTGTGCAATAATGGTGATGGTTTCATTTCTAGTTAAAAATTACAAGACGAGTTTTGTTGTATATAATGCCTATGTTAGAACTATTTCATTTCGGCATTGACTTTAGGAAGTAAAAATACATCTTAAAATAATTAGTTTCGTATTTGCTGTTTGTAATTTTATTTTGAAGATCATGGTTCTAAAATGTTAAATTCAAAACGTATTGTAAATTTGATTTAATTATTACCTGTATGCCACAACGTATTGTAAACATTTTAGCTTCTTTTTAACGTTCCAAGTAAACCTTAAATTAAAAAATCGGCTTCAAAAATAGAAAAATGGGTATAATTATAATATTATTCTTTATCGACTACAAAACATATTAATTAAAACCAAATTATCAATATCCTAAGTTTAACTTAAAAACATTTGTAGAGGTAAGTAATATTTCGTTATTATGGCAACTATCGTAATTGTATCTAAGTATTCTTCATCTTCATTATTCCTTTAATTAGAAAGATGTACTATTTTGTGTTTAAGAAAGATTCGTTCTTAAATTTTCCAACAAGTATGACCACTTTATTAAATTTTCACTTTGAAACAAACAACAACTATTACAAATAATCAGTTGATTTTAGATTATACTGTTACGAGTTTAGTTCTATTTTACAAGAACTGATCTCTACAAAAGAAATTTTACTTCGTTTAATCCAATGAATAATGAGTGAGTCTCTTTAACAGACTTAAAGTCTTTGAGATTTGGGAAGTAAGTTATCTATCACAAGTTTAAGACTTCTTCCTTGCTTTGAAAGCTTACAATATACACAATTAGGCAGAATGATGAGCAATAAGAAAACAAATAATATTATTTTACTTACTTGAGTAAATACGTTTTAAATATAAATTTTATTTGCAACTTATTTTTATTTTATTATATGCAGTTTTACAGATATTCCAAAAATGTTGCTCCAAACACCATCCCTCTTTTTACATTACTGAATAGGTGGTAGCTAAAAGTAAAAATAAGCAGAGGTGTTAGTGGTAGGTTTTTAGTGGTAGAAATACGCAGGAGAATATAGTGTACTTCACAGGCGAATATAGTACAACTAGGTGTATTGAGTATATGACGTGTTTTTTCTTCTATTAGGCCTAATATTATGCTAAACTTTCGGAACAAGGTAGGAAAACGGAACCCTTGGCACGAGAGTAATTCTTTAACGATAGCTTTACATTTATTTTAAAACACATGTTCTATAAAACGCCGTTTTAGAAACCCAAAGTAGATTAGCATAAGCAACAAATACCAAACACTCTGCTGAAAGAGTGTATTCTGCAAAACTAAGGAACACACGAACAAGACTGATATAAAATTATGGAGTAACAAAGTTGTTCTTAACCTCCATTATATTACCGTTTTATTATGAATTAGAGAACAAAGGAGGAAAATTAAAATGGGAAAGAAATTCAAGAGATAATGGTTCAATTTGGGTTCAAGAGAAAAATAGAATTAGAATAAACTTACAACAATGAATAAGTGTTTTCTTATTACTGACCCATTAATCTATCTCTGAAGCCTTCTTAATGGTGTTTTATTAATTCAACAAATTTAACATTATACTAGTAAGCCATCGTGAAAAATCCGAAGTAGATTAATCAGAAATACATTATTTAAAAAAAACTATTTAAAAACAACTGACTTTGTGTAGGCCTACCTAATTGTGCTGACGGGGATTTTTAACTCGGTAAATTTGTGCAATTAAAAGGATTATTAAACGGTAGGCCTATTTATTAAAATTTTGTATCTACATATCTAAAGAAATATAAAAATATTATCTTTTGATTGCTTTTCATTTAATATTGATAGATCAAATGATTTAGAAGTTATTAATTATTGTATAGTGGATAAATTAATAATCAAATACGTTTGTATGTTATACGAAGATGTTCGAACGTTTCCGAAGCTAAACGAATATGTATTTCTTCTTTAAATTTGTATAAACTATATTGATGATACAAGGTTGTAATTTATATTCAGTTTATAACCACAATGCAAATCTTATAACGTAATATAGCCTACATTAGTTCTATAACATATACTAAAAAAATTAAATAGTGTGCTTAAGACCACACGTTGGAAGTGATAACTTCTATGACCAATTTATATTTTTTTGTCCGTACTAATATTAGAGGAGGAGGAATAAGGATAAAATAATTTAAAACATTAATGACTTTGCTGACTTTGGTATTTAATATACATATAACACAAATATCATATATATATACATACATACTATATCTCGAGCGGTGACGGTCGCGAGTTTGATGCTTTTTCCTCTCCCAATAAGAAGTGCTATGTAGTATATTCGCGTTGCGTACATACATACATATATATATATATATATAATACATACTATATCTCGAGTGGTAACGGTCGCGAATTCAATGCTTTTTCCCCAAGCAAAAAGTGCCCAACGCCGCTAAAGAAGTTTTCACTTCAAAAATCTACCTCCCAAGAAATTATAATGATTGAAGTTGTAAACATAACCCCAAAGTATAATCTACGCAGGGTTTTGGCTAAGTATTACAGATAATGGTTGAAATCAGCTGTTATATAATATGTTACTCACATACGTACGTACACACGCTTTTATAGGAGTTGATAAAACTAATAATTCTGTAGCCCAGTATAATATCGATACAATTTCATCGTTTCAATTTATGTATACAAAAATGTTAATGTACTCTTTTCTTCAGTAATACTGTAGTAGAGTTATAATTGAGTTTTGAGCTTCAAATTAGTACATTTCATACATTTTATTCCAGTAGGTGTATTTTAAAACATCCGTTATTTTATAATATATTTAAGCCCATGAATAAATATATTCCCTACGTTGCGATAGAAAAATATAATAAAGTTTATCACAAGACATGTGCCCAATGGTTACTTTATGTAGTTCTAACACTTTTAAAGGGGTTAAAGAATAGTTTGTACTTCCACAAAGTAGACGTTGTGTTGAAAGCTTAGTTATTGTGTCAATTCAACTTTACACTTAACAAGTTTTCTTTTGTCTGTCGAGTGGACACTTATTCTGTTATTCTTAGCTATAAAAGATCAGAGTTCATTGAGTTAAAACTTCTTTGTAAGAATTAAATGTGTACTCTAAAATAGTTCACTCTGCTTTAGAATAGTGTGTTCATAATATCTCAAATACGTAGAATTAATTATTTAATCATTTAATGCTAATAGTATGATCCGTTTAAATTATACAAAAGACCAAAACCTTTATAATATTTTATTTGAATTAAGTTTTAAACTTCTTACTTTGTGAAAGAAATTTATATACGCAGGTAAAAACCATATATCCCCTTCATTATGTCAGTTACTAGTTTATTTATAGCAATATAAAAGTATCATCGCCATTATAACATGATTACAATAAGTTAGTTACAATATACTGTTATCAATAAATTTTAATAACTATTATGGTGTTAAACAATTTAATGTAAATAAAATATAACGAATTACTACTAACTAAGGTTTTGAAAACAAATGTATTTGATAAATGGCGCTACTAAAATTTGTATACGATTTCAATTCAAGAGTAACGTGTTTGAAAATGTTAGAAAGACTGTAAATAATTGTAAATTACTTTTAAAATGTATTCAAAGGCACACACTAATGCCATGTGGTTATTTGATGTTAACGTTTAAAAAAAATTAAAAATGCTGTTAGAATGTCACTTCGTTACACATGACAAGTATGAAGTTAAAGTTGTTAAACATTATTTTACACCACAGAAACTACATAATATAATATCAGAAAACAAAAGTTAATTAGTTATGCAATCTACATTAATCGTTATTTCGGTTGTGAAATAGTAAAATGGTATATATTTACCCATTAGTGATATGTATTTTTCATTTAGATGATTAACGAAATATAAAATGGAAACTACTTACTTTAAAAGTTGTGGTTGTAAATACAACTGATTTTCGACAAACCAAAATAAAAATGAATTGTTAAACCAATTATATTGGTAAAAATATGATGACTTTCACGTTTATTCCTTGATTTATTTTTCTGCTTATCGTATTTTTACCTCTGTTACTTATATATATATTTTATGAATTGTATCCCTGAACATAGTAATATCTGCATTGTATCTGTTGTTTTCTAATGGCTGATTTTGTTAGTTTTCTCATCTCTTGATGTGTGTGGTTTAATTTCATGAAGACGTGGAGATGATCTATTTCCAGTGCCCAAATGTGAACATATTATGTAGTGGTGATATTTGTAAATCTGTTGAAAGAAGAGAGCCTTTGTCGATAAATCGTTCTTTTTGTTCCAGCTTTCTCTGATATAGAGAAACTGTATTAACTTTATAAGTGGAAGAGATACCGTACTTGATGACATAAGCGACAAAGAATTCACAGTTTGCTGATATTTGCTCATATTAAGTTCATTGACTAATTTTATTATCTTTGTGTTTTGATATTTACTATGCATTGGTTTGGTATGATATTTAATAAAATAAAACTTGAACAAAGAATCTCACAACAACTAACCCGTTTATTTAGTCAAACTCGTTTCAATGATAAAGTCACCATCTTCAGTGATTTACGAGCTACAATAATGAAACTATAAATTCAGTTATATATATGGTTTTCATTTAGTACTAGTGGACCCAGCAATGCTTCGCTATTGCTTGATTTAATTTAAAGGGTAGTTATCCATCTCATTACATTGACTTAAGTAATCGAATTGCAAAATAGTTTTTATGCCACTTAAGAATATACTACACAAATTTATAGTTTGTAAGCCTTTGTAAGCCTTTATAGATAACACAGTACACATTTTGTTTGCTTTTACCTAATCTAAAAAAACTGATAGTTGTGAAGAATTGTAAAAAACCTGATTCTAAACTAGCCCAATTGGTTGCAAATAAACGTGTTTTGGTTCATTGTAGGCCTAACCTAAAATATTATGTTCAGTTTTTGATCCAAATCAGCTGTTATATATATATTATGTAACAACCAATGTTTTAATTGAATTAAAACATAGTAAGCATTTTTAGTTGATTTTTTTTTTTTGCTTTATGTTGGTCAGTCTAACCTAAAAAAGCTGTTGGTTTTGAAGAATAATAAACTGATTATAAAAGCTGTCAAGTTCCCATGGTAATGAATGTAAACAAACATGACGTGTTGCTAAGCTTTTTACACGAACAGCTGTTTTTGTGCGCTATGGTCTTGAGTCCATACAAAAGAGGCTGTTTAGTTTTTTCCAGGTTTGAAACTTTTTCGGGAAATTTTTCAAATTTTTCTTTATATGAAAACCTAGTTTGGGCTATTACGAACATTTTAGCCAAATTGGTCCAGCCGTTCTCAAGTGTGGCGCTTACAAAGGAACAGCAATTCATTTTTATTATATAGATTTTAACTGAAAGAATATAATACTTTAAACAATTATTAAGTTAGTGTAAAACTAAATTGAATGTGTTATTGGATTACATTTAGAATAAAGAATGTGAAAAGTCTTTCACAGTTGTTTTACCTGTAAACTTTATTGTAAACAAACTGTCAAAGACGATTATGATTAACCGTTGTTTACCAAAAGCCGTAGGCTCTTCTCCATCGTGAGTATCATGTATGAATACAATGGGTATTTTAATTTTAAGCTTTATTTTACCCAAAGCAACATTGACATACTATATATTGAAAAGAAATGATGTCGCAGCGCAACCATAGTAATGTGTTCTGTTACTTTATATAGTCAACCTAAATGCTTGTAACTAATAATCATATTACTAATATGGAATATTATTATTATTAACTCGAGTCCTATCAGAGGTAAATTATTTGAAACCGAGAAGAATAACGAATAAAATTGGGTTGATTGATAAAATACATTGTAATAGGGGATACATTTTGCTTCGCACCAAACCCTTTCCATTGAAACACAGATATTTTATAATAATCTTTATGCGCTTTTAGGATTAATCATTAGCTCAAAGCAAAGGTAATAAAATAATATTAAACATTTAAATCAACCAACTATTAAGTTTATGGTGTAATCACAATTACAACAGAGGTATAAGTATAAGTCTTTATAGAGATGTCCAGACTAAATCAAATGTTTTAATTGTAGCATATATCAAATGCATTGGATCAAATTTAAAAGTATTTTACTCAAAGAATGCTTTTGAAATAGAAAGTATTGTCATTTGAATGCTTTATGAAGTATCTCGGCATATTTATACACAGACTTTAAGTCAAGCGAAATTTATGTTGGTCAAGTAGGAAAGCATACCTAATGTACAAAAGTTAAGCAAATTCTATTAAATATGTAGATTTAAAATTATCTTTTACACTTGGTGTGAACGGAAATTATACAGAACATTTATAGAAAGTCAACTATGTAACTAAATATGTCATTAATGCATTATATAAATTAATAAAAATAAGCTAAGTAATTGATAATTCATCAGAAGATTAATGATCAAAATGTTCAATAAACTATTGACTTATTAAAGGTCAACAATCAAATTAGAATCGCCATATTTACGTTTAAAAGGCATTCCCCAAGCATGGCGGAAAATGTAATACAAAATTCTAGTAATAAATAACTCATTGTTGGACTATTTTTGTTAGGTTCCAGTTTGTGACAAGTGGCTTCATTCTTTTGTGAAATAAAATCGTCAATTTGTACGTCCTTTTCCTTCCCCCAGTTCAACGGTGATTCAATAAACAACCTGTTACAAGTTAATATGATAAGCGAGGATCTGCGTTGAATTTACAAAGCAAAACTTTAATAAAACATCACACATTTTAAAATTAACCATGCTACTCAAAGGTCTGCTAATCACGTCATAACTGCAGTATAAAATCTTTAAAAATATTATTGTTTAGTTTTAGTTACAACATAAGAAAAATTCAGAGTATTTACTAATATTTATAGTAATTAAATTATTACTTTTATTTTTCAAATTTTCTAAATTATATTCTTCTTTCATTTTTCTGTATGTATTTTATTTACCTATAAGTAGAAAAAACCTATAATTTCTTCTCAATACGACTCTAAATTTGTATGAAATTTTATTAATTATATACAAATTATATCTGCTAGGATCCACGAAATAAGTTTTAGTACAATTTTCTGCCAATCCAACTCTGAAATAGGTCTCGAAAATGGAGGAACTCCGAAACGCGTCGACAAACTATTAAGTGAAAGTGTTACGTTAGGATTGGCAGAAAATTGTACTAAAACTTAATTTTATTAATATTTACTACTTTTGGTATAAAATTAATAAAAAGGAAACAATAATCCATAACGTTTTCATAAGCCTAAAGCAGTATTCATAATACATTTTCAATAAGAATATAAGAACAATAACATAATAATTGTTTTAACATGAGATGAAATTTTTAATAAATAATTTATTAATAGTATCAAAAACAAATAATTTACCGTTTAAAGAATGTATAAAATGGTTTAATAATTTTTAAAACTCCTAAAAATGTGTTACTTATTAATTTTATACACTCTTTAACTGATCAAAAAAAATTTATGAATATTTATATTCTTATTTGTTTTGACGCTCTGTCTTCTAATTCGATATTCTCTAATTTATTTCATTAAAGTAAATGGGAAAGGGATTATAATTCTAATTTCAGAAACAAGGAATGACATAAATGAGATTTAGGTGGCATTGTATTACACGGCTTTAATAAAGCAGTTTAACCTTTGATAATATTAGATTTGCATTTTATAGTTATTCATGAATACGTTTATAACGAAATCTTATAAACCTTGCGATATTGGATACCACGGGATATAGTCTTTATCCTTTAAAATGGAGAATGAGTTTTCATTTTACAAAGAAATTGTTTTGTTCATTTATTACCAAGAACGGTAAAAATACATGTACAAACTCCTTATAATTTCGAATAGCTTTGCTACAAAGTTTTTAGTCTTCACTATCGCCACATTCCTTCAAAAAAAAAACAAAAATCTTAATTAATCTATATAGTAACAAAAAAGGCCTTATTTTTATGTAAAATTGGAAAATCCTCTATTTCTCTTTACATAAAAAGTACTTTTCTGAACAAGTAATGTAAATGAAAATACAGCACAACAAATAAAAATTATTTAAATTACAAACCTACAAATAAAGATAAAAAACCTCTTCCAAATCAAAACTACATTAAATATTTATCCACAGATATAACATACATTAAATAATATGTAAATAGTGTTCAAAATATAATATTTTTAAACATACAATCAATGTTATAAAAGCGAGTGTATGTCCGTACGTACATACATATAGGTACGTACTCCGTTTGTAACATATTTAAATAATATAACAGCTGATTTCACCCATCATCTGTAATTCTTAAACATAACCCAGCGTAGATTATACTTTGGGGTTATGTTTACAACTTCAATCGTTATAATTTCTTGTGAAGTAGATTTTTTTTTAAATATGAGTTATAGAACTAATGTAGGCTACAATATGTTATAAGATTTGCTTTGAGGTTGTAAACTGTATGTAAATATAAAATTGTATCATAATTATATTCGTTTATACAAATATAAAGAAATTAATAAAGAAAACCTGTTCGTTTAACTTCAGAAACATTTATTTGTCAATCTTCGTATTCAAAGAAACGAATAAAACCTGTTAGTTTAACTTCGGAAACATTTGTCAATCTTTGTATTCAAACATTTGTACACATATTCGATTATTAATTTCTTCACTATAAAATAACTTCTAAATAATTTGATCTATCAATAAGAAATACAAAGCAATTGAAAGATAGGCCTAATACCGAATTTCTAACTTTCTTTAAATATAGAATAACGTATGTAAATAAAACATTTGAACAAATAGACCTACAGTTTTATAATCGTTATAGTTATACATTACCGGTACCGAGTCAAAAATTCACGTCAGCATAGTTAAGTAGGCCTAAATAAAGTCTGTTGATAGTAAATATTCTTTTTTTTTAAATTATGCATTTCTGATTTGCATCTAATTAATCTGAATGTGATTTCTCACGGGGAGCTTACTAGTATGTAATCCTAGTATAACACACGAATATTAACAGCCCCTGCACCTCAAACAACTCAAAACTTTTTTGGAAGCCTTTTTTTGAACTGGTAAAGGTCTTTCATGCTTTTCTTTCCGGTAATGATTTTCAAAGTCTACATTTTTCAAGTGACTTATATTATAAGTTTTGAAGATACATGCTTTGCTATAAATAATGTGTTTTTGTTTTCTGCAATTGTTTTAAATACTTTGTGGGAGATTAATGATATGTTATAATATAAAATGATAACTGAGAAAATGTTTACTCTTTTGGTGAGAAAAGCACAACACTTAGATTAAATAAATTAAGATAAATTAGATACAAAAAATTTTAATCAAGAAATTTTTGCATAATCAGTGTGTATTTAATCCAGACTATGCATTTAATCCTGTATTTAATTCTGGTTGCGAGTAGCACAATTAGCTGTTAGTGTGTAGGAATTAATGGAATATTACTAAAAATATTACAAAAGATTCATTCAGACGATCTACCGCTGACATAGACACATTGCCAGTAGAACCATCAGTACGGTTACTACGGCGAAAAATAAATCTTACAAAGAATTATGGCAAACAAATTACAGGGAATAAATCTAATTTTTATCAAAAATAATATAAGAAGAGTATCGTTATCCTTAAAGTTATCAACAAATAACGACCAATGATTAACTAGGCTTGCAAACAGGAATTGTATAGCTTTGCAAGTTGTAGGAAAATCTCATCTGGAGATGTAAGGGTGTCAGAGGCACACGTTTTGTGGGTGTCATGTCTGGACACTCGACCGAATTGAATGGTCAATTTATTCCCGTAATAGTGTTAAACTGGCATAAGAAGTTTTTCTTTAAAAAGCGGCAAATATAAGTACTGACCAAAGAGACGGAATTAAATAATATATTAACTAGGGGAGACCCCTGCGTACTCCCACGCCAACCCCTGATGGAACTTTCTAAAAACATATGTTTTATTTATAATAAAGGTGTAGGATTAATAATAACTCAAAACCAAGAATGTAAATAATTTTAAAGTTCAAATCAAATTATTTCGTATATTTTATAACAGCAGTTATAATTATTTAATAATTGTTTCATATTTTGAAATCAGCTGTTAATATTGGTTACTAACCTCCTGAATACTATAAACATCATTATTTACATCCACGGAAGCCGCTGGATTAGTTAGTTTCTTATTATAAACAGCTGTTTTGTGTGGAAATGGTTTTTAAATTATTATTATAAACATTATTATTATTATTATTACTATGAACATCATTATTTTACATCCACGAAAGCAGCTGGATTGGTTTGTTTCTTATTATAAACACTTGTTTTGTATAGAAATTGTTTTTAAATTCGTTCCATGTTAATCTTGTGGGGAAACCCCGACCTTTGAGATTAGCTCAAGCCATTTAAGGATAAGAATTTTTTACATCTAAAACCTTATTGCAAAACTTCGAAATGAGACGAATTTTTTGACAACTCATACATTAAATTTGGTCCAGAAATTAGGGAGAAGTTGTGTTCACAAAAAACTGCTTCACATATTATATATATAAGGATTCTTTGAAATCATTCTCGCCTGAAACACGTATCCTATATTGTGGTAAACCCATTCTAGTATTGTAGTTAATAAAGTGAAAGTAATAACCGCAGATGTCAAATGTATAACCTATGAAATAAAACTAAATCGAGTATTGACATTTCCCTGGATTTATTATTGTAATCCTTGATCACTTGACCTGTGAAACACTTCAAAACCTCTGTTATATATATTATAACATATTGTACATATCAAATTTATATAAAAAAGACCCAGATAATTTTATACGTAAAAAAATAATACTAAACAAAGAAAACCTAATTATAAATTTATATTGGATTTGCTATTTCATCCACGTTCAGCAAATGAGAGAAATACAGACATTTAATTAGCTACAAAGGACATCGTTAAATGATATTGACCCTTCAAAGCCTTACTCAGTTTTGTATTTTTCCAAGCAAAATCAAAACCTTTGTTTTATCATCATGTTTCTCTTTGTTTCATTATATAGGAATCATTCTGCGAATATTTTTGTACAACCTAATTATAAAATGAAAAATTCGTTCGAGATCTTCTTTTAAAGTACAAACATCGTTCTCTAAAAATCGATCCTTTATTTAATTGAAAAATGTCAGTAACAAAGACTTAAAAGCTTCATTAAAAGGAATGTTGAAACTATTCCGTTCCATATGCTGTTATTTTGTCGTTTTCATTAAACCACAAACTAAAAGTTAAATATTCACTTATATAATTTGAACTGGTAGTAAAACTACTTGAAAAATGTCTACTTATTTATATTTATTTTATCAATCTAAATGGTATGGCCCCAAAGTTTGGGAAAATACTGAAACTTACAAATTATTTCGGAAAGGCAATGAAACCGCCTATAAATAGTAAACACATACATTTTCCATTTCAAATACATAACACAGCTTATGGACAATTTTCTGTGTTGGTGCAATAATCAGCTATTGGAGATTTTTAGTGACATTAACATCTGATTTTATATTTTAAACAATTTCAATCTCTAATTTGAGGTTAGATTTGTTTCATGATTATATTTAATTGATTAGATTCTCTATTTATTAACCCTCGTCTCTTAAATTATAATCTAAACTTTCTTTTTAATATTTATATTTTCTATCTAAGCCTGCAGGTCATAATAGATTATTTTTTGCAACTTACATTTTTTAAATCATACAAAAAGTAAGATAGACTACACACTAAAAACATATATTTTTACTGATGGAATAATAATTCCATTGCAATTTGTTTACATATGTGTGGTTGAAGGAACGGAGTCGGCAAGCAAACCCTAGTGATTGGTTAAGTACATTTTATAATTTTAAATATACCTGTGAATTCAATTTCAATAATATTATTTTAGATTTATGGTTTCTCTTATTTTTCCTTTGTCTTGAATAAGAAAACATTTAAATAAAAATTCCTGTTTGATTGTACAAACAAAAAAATTTTTACTTTATGAAAACCTAACAACTTTACTTTGGCTTACCTCAATATATTCATAGTCCCCTTCAGCTCGTTAAGCTGGCTTGGAATGGATTATAAAATTATTTTGGCAAATAAGGAATTCAAAGATAAACTTTTTGCATATTCGGCTAGATTCGGATTAAAACAGTTTAAATGGGGCTTGAGGAGTTTTTGTTGCATTGGTTTATACGTACAAAGTGATAGCAGGCAAGAATTTTGTTAACTATCATCCGTGTAACAAATGTTTAAATAAACTTAAATTGGCTGCCGTAACGTAAAATATCTCTATAACCAATAAAATTATTATTTTGTTTAGTAAATTGCTTATTATTTGACTACGAAATAATTCTGATGTTGAAAAACTAAATATTTTGTCTTAAGTAAATATTAACGGAGTAAAGTTAACGGATTTCGTGATATTTACAATTAAATATTTTCAACGGCTACAATTTTGAAATGTATGCAATACAACATTTGTATACTTACAAAAATCATATTATATATAACATCACATAGAAGTTGTATTTACTTCCAAGGTTATACTTTATTGTGAAAAATAAAATATGAACTAATATGGATGGTGGACAGTAAATGAATCATTTTCAGAATTATGCAAACCTGTTCTTTAACTTTTACCTACCATCGATACAATCTCAGAGGCTCTCCATTGTTTACTATTTCCCCCTAAATCCTAAAAATGCAAATATCTATGATTTGTGTACCAGTATAGTAAAACTATTATTATATAAAACTATAAAGATTTCAACTGTTTTGTAGTATTAATACTTTGTAATACTGAAAATATTGTTTAAATGCATTCCAGAGACTCGAATTGGTCTTTTGGTTCTCAATTCGCTATTTTGCTAAAATTCGATTATTGCTATTTTTCTGCACTGGAAATACAGTACATTATTTTTACGCTAATAATTTATATTACAATTATTTCCACTTTAATAGTTAAACAGCCGTGAACAATTTGTGTAACAAGTATACATTTTTATACCAGTAATTATTGACTGATTGTAGAACTAAATTATTTTGTGCAAACTTTAAAATGTAATCCTCGATGGTTTAGTGTGAATTATTCATCATCAACCTATATTTTTACAAAGCATGTGCGTCTCCCCTAAGCGTGAAGGGTCCGGCAACACAACACGATTGATAATCCAACTCTCGGCGGATACAGGAAATTCAACCCTTTCCAAACGTTTCAATTATGAACAATTTAGTCCAGATTTGTTTTATTTTCAATCAACTCGCAGTACCTATACTAAAAACAGTTGAATCATCTCGGAAAATAATTAAAATGCTACCAAATTTTTATTCGATGTATTGCAACTTACATCGGTATTTTTTATTATTATTTTGTTTGTTATATCACTCTGACTTTATTAAATAGTACAGATTATGGTTGAATTCTCTATACAACTCAAAAACGAAAATAACTTTTTAGTATTAAATATATGAATGATTTGGAATTGGTTGCAGTCAATTGTCATTGTAAATTAGTACCTAGAATGAAAAGAAAATTGCACCACTAGGTACAAAAAGCAATCTTTCGCAGGGAAAACTATTCTTTCCTTTGCATCTCAAAAAAATATCTAAATTAATTTTCTTTCTTTTTTTTTTTTTGCTTCCCATGTACAAAACATAAAAAATAAATAAAACGTTTTGGTTAGTAAGAATTAGATTTTGGACAATTAATTATTCTCAGATTTTGCAATTTGTAGAAAGTTTGAGCTTTATTCTCCTCAAAGTTCACGTCAATTTCAGCTCGAACTGAAACGCGTTGAAGAGAATAAAATATTTACTGATAATACATCAAAACCATTCAAACAGGTCAACAATTGCGCTATCCTCCTTCATTTTAAATTGTATATTGTAAATGAAATCAAGCTACCTTGAATTATTTACTTTCGTTTGGCAAAGCATAGTTCCTAATGTCGAGATCAAATAAAACGAACAAGATAAACATACTAAAAATTGTATGACGATTTAAAATACATTCAAGCTTTATTTTTTTAACACAAATGGGAAATATGTTGGGAGTGTTTGTCGTGTAATAATTGAGACACAAAACTAATGTTCTTAAATATAACCCAAGGGTATACATAATTTTCGGTTTCTAAAATTTAAAATCACAGAGTTCCTCATTGTCGGTAAGTAAATAAATAAAATTAATTACTCTTAAATACATTAGGTACTATAGTGGGATCCATCTGTAATACATATATCGCATATGACAACAAACAGTATGTTTTTATTTACCTTTGCAATGTTCAAATACTGGATCTTTTTACTTTCCCAATATACTATAGTATAGAGAAAGTATAGTGATCGCAAAAAAATCGATGTTGAGATTTTTGGAAAATATCAGTTTTGGGATCCCCTGAGTCCAAAAAAGTGGTTTTTACAAAATTTCTGTATATCTGTATGTCTGTATGTATACAAAGCTAGAGCGAAAACTATTCGATCGATTTCAAACAAATTTGCACTAGACATGTCAAGTAGGCCTGTATAGATGCACGAAAAACAGTTTTGAAACATTTTGAAAAACAACCCCCTTTTTGGCCAAGAAAAAACCCAAAAATCAGTTTTAATTTTTTTAATAAAAAAAATGGCTCTAACGATTTTGATAAAATTTTGCTTATTTGTAGCCTTTAATGTACCCTACCATATGCAAAAAAACCGCATCTTTTTAAAAATTCTCTTTTAGCTATTAATAATAACTGATTTTTGGGGTTTTTGGCCATAAAGAGGGTTGTTTTTCAAAAAAATTCAAAACCTTTTTTCGTGCATCTATACAGCCCTAATTGACGTGTTTGGTGCAAATTTGTTCGAAATCGATCGAATAGTTTTCTCACTAGATAATAATAATAATAGTTATTAGTTAATCTCCTACTTTAATAAATCACCTCTCTTACCCCACCTACAATTATGAATTCATAGTGAATCTGTTTAATAATTCAAATATGTTTGTGAGAAAGTATATGTCAGTTCCTGGTACCGTTTATTTTTTAATTAATATGTATGACCACTTGAAATATCTCAGCTGACTTGGCGCCACCCTATATTAAAAACCAGACGTAGTCAAGGAAGATTGTTTTGGCAAATTACATTTTAATGGAATTAAAATGCTCTGTCAATTTAAAAAGACTATTTTTGTATGATTGTTTATATATTCAAATACCACGAATGTAGTTTAGTAGGTATGTTCTTAAACGGAACTGTTTAACATTTAGTAAATAGTATTTCCATAGCAACTGAGCTAAATGTATAATAGTGTTGTAGGGTTGATGACAAATAGATGACTCGTTTGTTTGATGATTACTATAAGAATGTATAAAGGATCCAATTGATCAAAACCAGGTGATTGAAAATTAGTTCAGAATCTAGTGTGCCAATTTAGTTAGAGTTTTGCATTATACTTAAAGGTTCTAAACCCAATTACACATATATTATAACCCCAAAGAAATTGTTTACATCTCTTACTTGGTATACCAGAGTACAAGTAGATATCGTCAATGTAAGAAGGACGCTCAGCACAACTAACGCCATAATTGCAACTCATAAAGATGCATAAGAGGCACGCTTAAACAATCCTACCCTCCGAATAATTATAAATTATTAAATACAAATTATGTATAGGGTATTTATAAAAGCATTAAACTGTGAATCCAAAATAAAATATAAAATGTCATAACGATATTGATTGATACCAGGACTTTGTGTAGTACAAGGAAAATAAGAATAGCAACCTATTTACAGCCAACAGAAAATTCGATGCAGTTGTAATAGAAACCCGTAGTTATAAAACGCTCCCTACAGTCAACATGTAACTTGACTTTATCGAAGAAACTGTAATTGCGATATATTTTACTACATTGTTACGTTTACACAATCGATTCACGAAAAGTGATTTTATAAATCCCCAAACTGCTGAGATGTTCCTCCCGTAAGTAATAAATCCAAATGGTTTTATGATCCTGAGGTAAGCACTTTGTCATTAATGCTAGGGAAGCATTTCCTATGTCACAATGTTATCTTGTAGTTCAAATAGGTTTAGTCTATGTATAAATAAAAACATCTGTCTTGAATAATATGTGTCTGTTTACAACATGAGAACCATAAAAACGATGGTCGTACTCTGCTTCCCCTGCATTGAAAATAAGAAACTGTATTGTATTTTTTAGAGAAACATTAATTTAGACTTTAGTTATCCTTATTTTGCAGAATAAGGTGGTATAAATATTCGTCTTGTCTTCAAAAGTTTAGTATGTAGCCTACTACTAGTAAGTCAGTTACTAATTGTATGTATAGTTTTTAAATGTCTTCACTACGCATAGTTAGTTATATTATTTCCCGGAGATTAAATCCAACAGCGGTGGTTCTCATTAAGAAAAATTAACACATATTTAAAAGACGCATGAGAATCAGATTTGTTTAAGGTAAATTAAATTACAATCTATACAGCACCATTAATACAAGTTATAACTTCACCTACCAACGTAACTTCTTATTACTATTTTAATATCTCAAATCTATCTTAAAATCGCGTATTTTCGTTTAGTCACGTACTAGCGATAAGACGAAACAAATCAATACATTATTTTAATAAAATAGTTAGAATTTAGCTCTGGCATAGGTTTTGCAGATATTTTCATATTCAATATTTCATTCACGTTTTATCGTCAATGCGTTAGACAGAATACATATTGTTTTAACATATATGTACATATTTTTTACAAAAGAGTTTGCTTTCTCATCGCTATTTGTCACAATTGATTAAAAAAAAAACACACTGAAACCAGCTCACTTCAAACCCTTGATGCTTAAAAGATCAGTAAAAGTTTCTTAAGCTTCTGATAAGTCGTATTTATGTTAAATGACTTATTTTTTTTTAAATAAAGTTTCTTGCCTTCTTTTCTTCCGTCACGTGACCTCTTCTTTATATTCGTTAGTGACGCGTTTCGGGACTTTTATCCCATCATCAGACACAAAATTACTCAATCGAGGTCGTCATACATTAAAATTAAATTACACAAAAGACACATAGCACATTTCACGTTTAGGTGTACACCTTCTGGCGACCGGCCGGCAACTGTCAGTCTGTTGTCTCGCGCATTCTGAACCTGTTCTTACCGCGGGCTTTTTGGATTCTTATCGCCGTATCATATAACGTATTCGAGTCAAAACTCAGCTGGTCGTTTAATAATTGATGTTCGCCGTTTACATCTTTAGATTTGAACGCCTTATAGATCTCGTACTCCTCGACT
The DNA here is from genome assembly GCA_018207615.1 of Philaenus spumarius. Lineage (NCBI taxonomy): Eukaryota > Metazoa > Arthropoda > Insecta > Hemiptera > Aphrophoridae > Philaenus > Philaenus spumarius. The sequence continues at coordinate 24,712 of JAGFPH010010038.1, forward strand.
GCGTTCATATATCTCCCTTTGGTACATATTTTAATTGGTTTCAGGTTATTTTCCGGGCTCGTGTAACTATGGTTTTCGTCAATTAGATGGCGGGCAAAATTCGATTTGTTGCCTGAAATTGATCTTTTTGGCAAGTGTTCTTTAAATCGAGTCTTAAATGTTCTCCCGGTTTGGCCTATGTAAACCTTTTCGCAATCGTCGCAAGTCAATCTATACACACCTGTTTGGTCTTCTATATGTCTTGGGTTTTTGGGTTGAAAAAATTGTTTGATGGTGTTACTGGTTTGGAATGCTACAGTTCTGTTAAGTTTATGGAAGGTAGAAGTGACTATTTTAGGTAAGATGTTGCCATATTCAGTCGATACGAAGATCGTTTTTTCTTTCTCTTTGGGACGCGATCCAGATCTAACCTTGTGTTTTAAGAGAAGTTTGTCAATTATTGAGCTTCCATAACCGTTTCTTGTGGCAATATATTTTATCGTATTTAATTCTTCTTGAAAATCGTGAGGCTCTAATGGTACTGTCATTAATCTATTGATCAGACTGTTATAGGCTGCCATCTTATGATGTAATGGATGATGGGAATCAGAATGTATAGTGATGTCTGTTGTGGTTGGCTTCCTGTATATCTTATATCGAAACTTGTTTTGTTGTTTTGTGACGGTTATGTCTAGAAAATTTATACTGTTATCTTTTTCAATTTCTAATGTGAATTGTATTTTTGGGGTTATTGAATTGATATAATTTTTTAGTTGTTCTAATTGCCTAAAAGTTCCGTTAAAAATTATAAATGTTTCATCCACAAATCTGGTGTAATACAGAATTTGGTTGCTAAACTTGTTCGAATCGGACAGCAGAAATACGTTTTCAAAGTTGTTAAAAAATACGTCCGTTAAAAGACCTGAAAGTGGCGATCCCATTGCTAATCCGTCTTTTTGGACATAATATTTCCCATTGTGGGTGAAATAATTCTGTTTCAGTATTGCTTCTAATAGGTTAATTATTTCGGAGATTTTATGGGAATTTAGTAAGTTGGTTTTGTTGAGGAGTTTTTGCACAATATCTATTGTTTCCTGGATGGGAACGTTAGTGTAAAGGTTAGTAATATCAAATGAAGCAATTTTATAGTTAGGCTGAAGTTTAATTTCATTTAGTCCCGTAATGAAATCAGTACTGTTTCTAATACTGTGGTTATTTTCTAATAACAAGTTGTGACGTAAAATTGTAACTAGTTTTTTGGCGGTTTTGTAGCTTGGTGCTGTAGTAAAATTTATTAAAGGCCTGATAGGTACGTTCTCTTTATGAATTTTTGGTAAACCAGTAAATTGAGGCACCTGGGCATTTATTTGTTTCAAAAAAAGGTCGCCAGAAGGTGTACACCTAAACGTGAAATGTGCTATGTGTGTTTTGTGTAATTTAATTTTAATGTATGACGACCTCGATTGAGTAATTTTGTGTCTGATGATGGGATAAAAGTCCCGAAACGCGTCACTAACGAATATAAAGAAGAGGTCACGTGACGGAAGAAAAGAAGGTAAGAAACTTTATTTTTAATAAATCAGTGACCTGGATACTGAAAATGAATTCATTATTTTTTTAGTTTCAAACACATAACTATACTACTTCCTCCAACTAATGAAATAGACAGAAAAGTTGTTTCATGGTCGAGAGACAATTTTTAAAAGCCGAAGTTGGTGCATGACCTAAACGCTAATTAGAACTGAAAAGCATTTAGAAAACCGTAAGGAAACAGGACAAGTGGTTAACGCAAAACACCTGACAGTATAGGGTAACAAATCTACTTTTGAATTACAGAAAAGCTAATCACTCAAGGCAATCTGTCTTAAAATATAATTGATTCAACTTTAAATTAAAACAAATCAAATTACACGCTTTATATACATTTGTCATTTATGCTTATGTTGTTCAAACAAAAAACTGAACCTTTAAAATTATAATAATTATTATTCATGTAATTATGTACAAAGTAATTTCCAAAACACTTCAGTTATAGTTTGATAATTTTAGCTCATTGGCACCATATGATGAATTTGTTTTTCAAATCTTTTTAAACGTTTTGGAAAATGTATTGCTATATCGTATCGTAAATAATAATAATTTCTATTTGGTCACAAAATAAAATAACGTGTGTTTTATTTAAATCAAACGAATAAAACATAAATATGTCAAACGTTGTCTTTTTTATATCCCAGTACAAAGTAGTCTCACTTGAGAAGAGACTTTTTTCCAGCGTATAAGGGGACGACGCTGTATTTATTATTAGGTTATTAGTGTCAGGGGATTTCCGTCGCAATTCCACAATCATAGCACGTGTTTGAAGAAGCTAGACCGGGCATTATGGCGAATACATTCAACACATGGTATCGTTCATTGCAGTGGGTAGTAATGGTTACTACTCTTACAAGCCACTATGAGTATAGTGGCGTAATCACTGTTTTTATAAGTTACAGTTTATGTAACATATGGGTAAATAAGATAAACTTTTTAACTGGTAAAGCTACAGTGATGAAATTTTTACCACATCTTTAGTAGCTTATAATGCAAATTTTTTGGTATGTTTATTCCTCTACGACAAATGCATGAGTATTTTTAAAAAAAGGAGTAAATCACAAATTTGTTTTTATATATATTTTTTTGTAAGATCATAACTACTAAACTTTTAGTGGTAAGAATATGACTTACCCAAAGTTAGTGCTTTTTACATACTTTAAAAACATGATATCAAACGGCCCAGTTGGTTCAGTAATAAAAGAGTTATAAGAGATTTAAAAAAACATAGGCCTACTTTTTGTCTAAAAAAAACTAAAAAAACTCAAAAAGACATGTAAAATTTATTTTTTGCCAATGCCTATAAGGTTAAACAATTTGTTAGGTTCTAATGAATGTAAAAAATGGTTCATAATTAAAAAAAGCCTATTATAGAAAACCCATATTTTCAGTAGGGAATCCCCTTAAATTAAAAATTTTAATTGCTAAGATGTCTCTCTTTTTAACCTTGTAGTAATTAAAGATAATTGCTTGAAGTGTTTCTTAACCAGTAAGGCCCTTATTACACTAGGCCACCAGGTGACGCCACCAGTAGAAATAAATTACTTGCGTGTTATTTTATAGAACCTGTAACCTACTTTTATCCATAAATAAATTCAATAACTTGAAGTTTTTTAAATATTTTCAATCAATTTATTTATAAACATAGCTGTAGGAATTAAAAATAATAAATAAACAAGTTTAGAATATATGTAAATTTATTTTTATTTACAGCAATAAATTTCTGTCCAGAAATAAATTATCTCTCAAGTATTCTTTATTTATACACATCAATTACATTACTCAGTAAGTAACTAAGCTTTATATTATTATTATTAAGTAGAAAGAAAGCTCATTATTAGTATAAAGAAAGTTTAATTATATCAAATTCTAACTAAAACTGTGTCACTTTTTGTGAACGCTTTGCTGAGATCTGACTGTATGTTTATGGCGATCAAATAAAACAAATGTAGCTTAATAACTATGTCAACTACAGAAATACAATATTTTATACAGAGTGTTCCCAAATTCTTTGGTTCCCTTTTGTGGATTTGTTCCTGGGATTGAGACAAACATTTCACAATATAAACATGGGTGCTTACTTTTTCGTCTGTCTGTATGGTTTTTTTTTACAAAGTAATTGATATCTAGAGAACGGCTTGACCGATTGAGTTCAAACTTGACATGACGTCAAGTTAAAATATACCTAACAATGATCTATTTTAATTAAAATGAGCTATTATTACCAAAAATTGTCAGGACACCTTTTTTGTAGCACTTTTAATTTCCTATCGGATGGTATAACTTTCAAAACAATCGGATGTAGGATAATAGTTAAGTTAAAGATAATAACAGCACACGTGCATACAATATTATTAGTGGTGGCCGGACTGGTTGCGCCGCCAGGCCACCTAGTGTAATAAGCTCGGTAAGATACAATGCCCCGCTACGACTCTCGGCCACCACTGGTTGCCAGCTTGGTCGCTTGGTCGCGGGGCTCGGCAACCAGTCAGTAGCCAAAATCTGGTGGCGCCACCGGGGCTGCCCTAATGTAATAAGCTCCATAAGAATCAATGCCCCGTGACTAGCATCGTTACCGGTGTCTTGGTTGGTGGCCTAGTGTAATAGGGGGCTAAAATTCTTACTATGATTTTAGTAAATTTTTAACATATTATCAATCAACATCTAACTTTTTATAAATAGGTAATTAATCACATACAATAATACAGATTTATCCATCTTGAAATATTATACATCATAATAAGCTACAACCCTAGTTAAGAGCAGGTCAAATTATTATAAAATAGGCCTGAATCACAATTGGAAGAGGAAAAAGTATACATAGCTATAACGTTTTTAATTA
>JAGFPH010010038.1:29222-42787 GCA_018207615.1 Philaenus spumarius
GGAGACAGTGGGGCGTGGGGAGGACAAGATTTCATTTTCTGACGGAGGTATTGGGGAGTGGGGACTAAACGATCTTCATAACAGGGGTTTCCTCCACCGGCGATATCAGTACTATTTTGTTACTGTAATTTTTTTTGCTATACAGAGGTCAAGTTTTGTGACTATGCTCTGTTTTGTAAGGCATTGTAGATATCAGATTTTTTTTATGGGTAGATAAAGGTCATTTCGTTTGGGGTTTTTAAAAGAATTTTCTTTTTTAAAGGTTTTTTGGTAAGGATATCAGATATTTTTTTTGTTATGATATGTAAATTGAAGTAGTTATGTACAATGAGGTGCATACAATTTGCTATGTGTGTGATGTGGTGTTGATCTCTTTATGATACATATCTGTATCCTATTTTACCTGATTGTTTTATCATTATTAAGTTATTACCCACCACCACCCGGCTATAATTAAATTCCTATGTTCGCCGCTCGCGTTTGTGTGGCAGTTCTTACCTGATCATGTTAACATTACAATACTTTTGTTTAATATCATAAATGATAAAGTGCTATGTTATTTAAGGTAAAATATAAAACACGCCTCCTTGCCAATATGACAGAACTGCCAACCTTCAAGCAAAATAATATGAGATCTAGATATAAATAATAATGTTTAACTACGGTATATTACTAAACAAATTAAATAAAATGGGAGTATATATAGCTTAAACATATTCAAAAAGAATACAAATATCAACATCAATAGGCTATAATTAAGTAACAAATAGGCTATATCACAAAAATTAAATTTGTATAGGGTATTTAAAGTTAATAAAATTACTAAAACATATCAAGTCAAGTTGGTAACACTTTTCATTTTCCTAAAACAATTCTTCCAATGATGCTAAGCCTAGTTCAACAAGTAGTGGCATTCTAAAAGTTCACCGTTATATGTTATTTAACTACTTCAACCTATTACAATAAATAACTTACTAGGCTACTACACTTGGTTTCGTGCATTTGCTTATATATTTATGGCATTCCAAACTATGACAACTGAACAAACAATTTTTATAAAGTAGGCCTATAGCCATATTTAGATTATAAACTTACTTTAAAAAATAACAGTCATTAGTAAAAATTTACTATACGACCCTATGCCAACAGATATGCAAGAATAGCCTGAATTTCTAACTTAAAATAGTTTTTAGTCACAGTACCTATGTTCACTTGTATTCAAAATTTAACAGCAGAATGTAAAACAATGTAGTTGTCTGCAAAAATATTAGCCGGAGGTCGTATAGTAAATTTACGCCCAGTCACATTCAAGGTTCAGCTTTTACACATAGACTGTCCTACTGACAGTAGCATAATTATTATAATTTAAATCAAGTTGTACTGATATAATTTATACATGCAATGCCCTATCTAGTCTAGAACTACTAATTTCCCAATGTAAAAGTTGGGTTAGACTAACTTTTGTGTAGCCTATACCTACTGCAAAAACCAAATAAAAAGCTGTTGTAAAATAATTATTTTAACAGATAGGCCTATTAGAACTTAATTTTTAGTTTTTACAATAGCAATGTTAAGTTCTCAAATGCAATGTTACGTTTAGTTATTGAAATCTTACACATTCTACTAGGGCCTAGGCCTAGTATTTTAGAAATGGTACCGGTATGCTTTAATACTTGTAAATTAGAGGTTATGAAACTTACAAAGTGAATTAAATATAAGTCTAGGCATAGTATAGGCCTAGTATATCATGATGAATTCTTAAGGACATTAATTTTAATATCATTTATTAATTTTTGTAAATATTTATGTCAGAAATAGCATAGTTCAAGAAAAATTCCAAATTGCAATGGACTACTGTATTGGTTCTGAATTATAAAGGAAAATTTTCAAAGACAAATAAGTTAGGCCTACTACGCAAATATATACTATTTTAAATTATATTTACAAAATAATTGTAAAAAGTACTTACCACACAAGTGAAGAGCTGATTATAAACAAGTGATAAGTGATGCATTAAGAACTTCCAAAATCATCAAAATCGACCCGGTAGTTTTTTCTATTTTGGAGGCAACAGGAAAATCATTTTTTGACAAATTATTCAAAAACTGAGTTTGTCTATCTCAGTAGTTTTGCAACCTAGAAATTTCGTTAATAGCTCATTTTAAAGAGCTTCAAAATTCATGAAGAAAGTTATTCTTGTACTTTTTTCATTATCCTTATAGTTTCTGTGTAAAATGCATCGGCGGCATGATTTTCCTGTTACCTCCAAAATAGCAAATTGTATATAGGCCTACTTGTGTCACGCCTACAGCTCGTTATACACAATCAAATTTTCTGATTTTTTTTTTATAAATAGGTAAAGCACCATAGATGTGCCTTTAATATTTCCCAAATCGATTCCTAATAAGGGTTACTTGTACTTGATGTATTTTTGACACTGATTTTTCTAAATTTTCAAATCTTGTGTGTCCCACAGAGCCCGTTGAAGTTATTCAATTTTTCTGAAATTTTGCATGGAGCTCACTTGAGTACCAAGGATTTGCCTTTTGCACTTTTTAGCTAATTTTTCAAAATTTTGGGGCCCCAAATGGGGGGGTGCAGGGTCTAATTTCAAAATTTTCAAAATTTGGCGACGACTTGCACTAGGAAACACTATAACGAACTAGTATTTCAAATTTCATCAAAATCGACCGGGTAGTTTTTTCTATTTTGGAGGCAACAGGAAAATCATTTTTTGTCAAATTATTCAAAAACTGAGTTCGTCTATCTCAGTCGTTTTGCAACTTAGAAATTTCGTTAATAGCTCATTTTAAAGAGCTTCAAAATTCATGAAGAAAGTTATTCTTGTACTTTTTTGATTATCCTTATAGTTTCTGTGTAAAATGCATCGGCGGCATGCGCAACATCAAAGGGAAGTTGTGCAGAGAAATATATGCAGTGCCGTTGGTCTTTCGGTTTGGGGTTTTTCGCAGACCTACCGGTCTGCATGATGCGTTTTAAAATGGCGACTGTTTCAAAATTTCAAACCCAAATTACCCAAAAACGGTACATTTTAACAAAAAAATGTCAAGACATCTTTTTTATAGCCCTTTTGATTTATCATCGGATAGTGTTACTGTAAAAACAATCGGATGACGGATAATAGTTATGTTAAAGAGCCGATACAGAATAAAAAGGACTACAAAAAAGATGACTTGAAACTTTTTATAAAAATGTATGGTTTTTGGGTAATTCATGTTTGCAATTTTTTAACAGTCACCATTTTAAAACGCATTAATGGATATAATCGCTTATTTTACTTAAAATATATCATTGTTAGGTAAACTTTATGTCAAGTTTTAAGTCAATCGGTCAAACCGTTCTCTAGATACAAATTATTTAGTGAAAAAACAAAATAGCCGCTGTGGATAAAACCAGGGCTCTATAACAAGGGCTAAACCCTTTCTTTGATCTCGGCACTGTGCCGTCAGTTTCACTCTGACGTCACCATGCTGATACACGCTAGCTGGTAATATTTGAGTAGTGCATGCGCAGTCGTTAACTCGCTGTTTTAACTCGATGGAAAGGCTTCAGTAAAATAAAATTTTGATATTCTTAATCTACATAAAGTATGGATTCTAACAGTATAAAAAACTTTTATTTTAACAGGTATTTCGAATTTTAATAATTGAGGAGTCGGCGGGAAAAACGATGAAGGTTCATATTTTTCGGGTTTTCAGCTAATGACATATTCTTGTAGCCTGAAAGCTGTAGTTTCTTGTGAAATATGTGTAAGGGGAAAAAACAGTTAGGGTTAGTATTTATTGTAAGAATAACATACCTACTAAGCGGAAAGAATGATGAGGGTGTGCAGCATCAGCGGTAGTAACGATGAACATTCAAGTCCCTTATTTCTCTTCTCTTTCCTTTGTTGTTTACAGTATAGGCCTAATGTTTTCATGTTACGTCGCGATATCACAGTAGCCGTGTTTTTTTTCCTTGTCAGTTGTGTTCTTAACTCTTAGGTTAGTTTGTTGTGTGTACTTGTGTTTGAGTGATACTTGGTTGATTAATTATTGACAGTGTAGTTATCACAGTAGCTGTTTATTTTCCTTGTCAACTGTGTTCTTAATTCTTAGGTTAGTTTGTTATCTGTACTTGTGTTTTGAGTGTACTTGGTTGATTAATCATTGAAAGTGTAGTTGAAAGTGCCAAAAGTGAAAATAGATTGTGCGGAAAAAGCTGTTCCTGACAAGGGAAAAGCAAAGAAAAGACAGAGCTTTGGACGAATTACTGACGCTAGTAAACAGTTGAGAAATCATACTTACGAGACTGGTGAGAACTGTAATTGTAAAAGATTTGCCTGTTTTACAAATACAACTGATGATGAACGAAAAGTGATTGTTTCCGATTTCAATAGGTTAAAGGACCGTGATTGTCAAAATCTCTATTTGGGTGGATTAATTCAGTGTCATTTGGTTAAACGCAGGAATAATAGGCCAGATTTGCCGGATGCTGCATTACATTCATATTCATATTCTTATAAAGTCAGGGTGAAGCGTCTTGATGCTATGGTTGAAGTTCCTGTATGTTACAGAGGTTTTATTCATGGACTAACACCTAGACGACTACAGACAATTCAAGAACAGTTAACAACGTTTGGGAAAGTATTGAATGACAAACGAGATAAACACAAGAACAGGCCTCATGGTGTAACTGAAGAAACTACTACTAAAATTCATGAACATATTCAGTCTTTAAAGGGTAGAAAATCTCACTACTTGCTAAAGAAAAGTGACAAAATTTATTTGCCAGATGAATTGAACATAAAAAAACTTCATGAAATGTATAAAACTAAAAACCCATTATCTTACGACACCTACCGCAAGATTTTTGAAACCAACTACAATATCTCATTTGGGTACCCGAGGTCTGATACCTGTAGCCATTGCGATGAACTGAATGCAAAATTAAATATACTAAATAAATCTAGTTGTGAAAACAATGACCGTGATGCAGAGGTAAAAAAAATTAAAACAAGAACTTGAATTCCATAAAAGAAAGGCATCAGTGTTTTACGAAAGAAAAAAAATAACACGAATAAGATGTTCAAAAACAGCTCAAGAAGAAGCAATCACTATTGATTACCAGAAAAACCTATGTGTACCAAATATTGCTACCAATACAGTGAACTATAAGGGACAGTTAACAATACACTTATTTAACATCCATGTACTTTCAACCGGGGACTCATACTTCTATGTTTATGACCAGACAATTGCTAAGAGGGGAGCAAAGGACGTAGCGTCCATGCTGAATAACTTTATTCTTGAACACCTGTCCCCAGATGTCCAGAAACTTCACATTTTCTGCGATTCTTGTGCCGGACAAAACAAGAATGCGACAGTTTTTAAATACCTCCACTATGCTGTTCACTTTATGAAGAGATTAGAGACCGTAAAAATTACATTTCTTGAGAGAGGGCATTCATACCTTGAATGTGACCGGAACATGACCTTAATCCCTAAAAATCAAGTTTTTGAGACACCACAGGATCTGTATAACATAATCAGACATGCTAGAGTGAAGCCAAGTCCATTTCAAGTGATTCAGTGTGAGCAAGAACTATTCAGAGACTGGACAACATTTTTCAAACATAGTGAAGTCTATAAAGGCTAAACAAACATTTAAAAAATAATAATAATAAAATTATAAAATGTTATACTGGATTTGTATGCTAAATGTTACATGAATGTTTTATGAGTGTGTAAGTATGTACGCATGTGTGTTTTAATGCGAACCTAAAAATGTTGTTTTTTGTAGGAATTGACAAGATTTTTGACAAGCTCCAAGATTTTTTTTGGAGGCTAGAGAGTTTTTTCAAAATCTACCCCATTGTAATAATATTGAAGATGACTGTGATGAAGTGTAATTCACAATATCACATATAGAAACTACATAATAGTATCTATATATTTATAGTCCTAAAATGTGTGTTAAATCTACAATAACTCTTTTTGTATCATTAAAGTTAGTAATTTTAAAAATATACTCATCGTTTTTTCTGCAAAACTGCAACACCTTCATCGTTTTTCCCTCTTATTTTAACATAAACTAATTATAATTTATAATTAGTTTATGTTAAAATAAAATGCTTACTTTTTTTTCCTGGGGACAAGTGACTTACTTAAAATAACAATATGTACATAAACGTTATTCCCATATCAAACAACTGTACTTCGGGAGTCGTGGCGCGGCACCTCCTAGCGCTCATTTAAAAAACGATTTCATAATGATGTAATCATTTTATCACAAATCGGTGAATTGGATAGTTTAGATCAATTCATTGGCTACAACTTTCCCGCTGTAAGTTTGTTTATAACCCAAAAATAAAAAATTTCCTCGCTTAGTAACTTTTTCATGTCAGTCTGTGATAATTCTCAAATATTTTCAATTATTAAAATTCGAAATACCTGTTCTAATAAAAGTTGTTTATACTGTTAGAATCCGTACTTTATGTAGATTAAGAATATCAAAATTGTATTTTACTGAAGCCTTTCCATCGAGTTAAAACAGCGAGTTAACGACTGCGCACGCACTACTCAAATATTACCAGCTAGCGTGTATCAGCATGGTGACGTCATAGGCGATCGATACTGGGTCACGGTAAATGATCAAAACGGTATAGCCCTTGTTATAGAGCCCTGGGAGAAAACAAAGCGTTTCCCGACACATGTCCAATTGATGTGTTTTCTAATTCTTATGTGCTGAATCATATCCTAAAATATTACATAGTCATTACGAAACATCCTGTATATACAAGAAACATATCTTAGTAAAAGTATGCAAAACATACCAATATTGTGGTTACGTATGCTAAATTAATATTTTATAATAACCAAGTGGGACGAGCAGGAAAAACAATACATGTAATGCTCTTCAACAATATATGGGAAACAGAAGCATTTCCCGGTGCGAGTCGTCACTGAGCGAGCGCATGGAGTGATGAATTTGTTTGATGGCGCGCGGGTTGGGGGGGGAATACGCGCGAAAAAATACTAGAGATAAACCTTGCAAAATCGATTCCGACGGAACCACTGGTTCGATCTTCAGTCTGAAAAATTATTAATTCATTTCTCCATCAAATCTTCAAAATGACTACCAGTTTTTCTTAAAAAAAAATTCCTTTTAGCAGTTACAAAGTAATTTTTTTTTAAATCAAAAATCAAAAAAATCGTTAGCATAGCGACTTAAAGATACATATTAGAAGTACAAATCAGTTTTCAAACCAATTTTTACTCAAACGGTAAGCGAGTAATCAGTCAAATGAATTTTCATAATTTTGAAGCGCTACGTGGCGGCAGTATTTGGAACTACTGCCGGGATGTTTAGCCTTAAGTCCCCAGACTAGACCACTTACAGTGTAGATATTCGCAGTACAGTATGTCAAGCTAAAACGTTATGAAGTTGGTGCAAGCTATTCTACAAAGTATATATTTATGTACACCTCATTATTTTGTATTAATTGTAAGTATTGTTCTAAAATGACAATTTTTGAAGTGAAAATTTCTATAGGCGCACCGCGTCCAAAAACTGTGTGTTCAACGGGAAAAGGGTTAAACTTGTGTTTAAATAGCTTACAATTACAAAATTTTAAGTAATGTAATAATTTAAAATAACCACACACATTTTACTTGTTACATTATAATAACTCAAACTTGTTGAAAATGTAGTCTGTGCGCAATATTTACCATTGCATAGTGGTAGAATGTATTGCTATTTGGGTAGTGAAGGTTGTCATATTAATGAAATATTAATAAAAGCCCTAAAAATAAATTCTTCCTCTAAATTTGCGTTGTCTAGATTGTTTATGACTCAGTTATTAAAAGCTATATATCGTTGGATTAGTCTTAAAATAGTCTAAACATTTTGCAACTTTAACATTTTTTGTTGTTGTAAATTATAGTTTTTTTTATATATTTAACATTGCAAATCTTCAACTGCCTCTATTTTAAAACTGCTTGTTGCAGGAAAACAAAGTTTTTAAGCAAAATGTACCCTATCTAGATTAATATGCATACCCAGTTTCATGATTATACCTTAAACCGTTTCTTAGATATTAAGGTATTTGTAAAAATCACACGGACAGACTAAAAGCAGATCGAGATAGACACATTTTATATTGCATTATATACTTTTTTAGCTGACAAATACCCTTTAAGTTTTAGACAGTCGAAGCTGGACACCCTGAATATAGTATCTCTTGTCCGACGGAGATTGTTTCACTTGTCAACTGTCAATAGTTCTTATATGATAACGATAAACCCAGATGTTGTACAACTATACCAAATATTTTATATAACCTGGATTAGTGTAGATCTATTATGAAATATAGTGATTTCATATACATTATATTTATTACCAAAGTAAAAAGGTTCACGTTCTGTACGTTAATATTCCACAGTCTAGCTGATAACTGCCTCGGAAGTAGCAGCTATTATAACAACAACTAGTACTTCAGACAATAAATCATATTTGTTCCAATATAAAACTTTTTAATAACAAAATCTATTAGACTTTCGTAAAATTTTATTCTTATAACACAATTCTTGATTTTTGTTTTCATTACTCATGTGCTTGTAAAACCTGTTATAGCTTAATATGACTGTGATCGTGTGTTTTCTGTTCACAGCGTGATGAAGTGTGTTCTAGTTTTGTGTGTTGTGGCTTTAAGCTGCGTTCTGTCAACTACTTCAGCCATGCCACCTCCGCCCCAATGTAATCCCGGCATTTTAGAAGAGATTCCTCCCAGGGTCAGAAAGGTATGTGCAGCGTTATCTACAATCTATGAACTGTCAACTGCTATGGAGAACTATCTGGACGATAAAGGAGCCATGTCGTACAGAAGTAAGTATACAGATAGGTACATTAAAACACCTTGATTGTCCAAACAACTAAACATGGAATCAGAAGGAATATAGAAATGTTTGAGCAACAAGTTTTATTCCAAAAGTTTTGCCAAGCCTAAAATCTATGTACCGAACTTTAGTTGAAAAAAACACAGACAACATAAAATAACATTTTATAATGCTTTGAGTTATTATTATCAGCCTGATTTACTGAATGGCAATTTATGTAGATAGTTTTTTGTAAAATCAATTAAATTTAACACCATCGTTTCTGGTGGTCTTACAAATTAATTTAAATACTTTTTATATGCATACAACAGGCTATAAAGTAAATTTTAAAGTTTACATAAAAGCAACATTTCTATTAGACAACACTTTATTATAAAATTGCAATATTATGTGTTTACATTTGTCTGTTCTTAAACTATAATTTATGCGCAGCTGCAAGTCAGTTAATTTATTCAGTACTCTTTGTCGATTATTAGGGCTGCATTCTTCAAGTTAATTATAAAATTGTTCACGACGTACACTTGTAACGAAATTACTCGTAATGTAATTATTTCGACTAATCAGAGACTAAATGTGTTTTACTGTCACCGAAAAACAAATCAAACTAACAAAACTATGTGTCGAACTTTTTATTACTAATGTCACGAAACTAAATTTAATGTGTTATTGACAGATTTTAATTGTAGAACCGTTCCTTTCCAAATCAAACGGAAACCCTGCCAATATGATAATCGGAACATACATACTTCCTATATCCTTAGAGTAAAAGTCAAAACAATAAAAGCATCAAATATTCTGTTATTTTTATTTGATTTAACTTTAAAGTATATACAACGGTTTTGTTTTATTTGCAATGAGGCCTATTCACAGAATTATTACATTGGTAATCTATGTAGCAACATTACACGAAATATAATGAGTCCGACAAAAATTTGAATAGAGAATGTATTTGATTTGCAATAATTACTAATAAAATTGAGTATTTTAGTAATAACTAAACCAATATGGTACTGCTTAAAACTTTTAAAGCTACTTAAAATATTGTGTACAAAATTTTATTTTTGGAGTTAAAGAGCACAAACATTAAAATATTATGTAAGCTCTAGTTTTAACAACCAAGTTATGAACTAAAAACATAAAAGTCAGTCTTTATTTAAAAGTTAATGATTACATTTTAATACTGTAAAAAAACATAATTTACATCAATATTTGTAAAATGTTTCTTTTTATTACTATTTATGTTTTTTATTTCATTTGCTTTTGTCCCGCATTATTAAATCTGAAACCAACATCTTATTTATTTCTAAATTTATATATATTGTACAAACACAAAATGATGGATATACGGGAAAATCAGCATAAATTTGTATAAAGCCTTCCAAAACCTTTGTATACCTTTGTAAATCACCCTTTAAAGTTATGAATTAATTAATTTTGATAATTTTATGTCGATTTAATTATTATATGATTTAACATTCTACGACAACTAAAGTTGTTCCTAGTAATTTTTGAAGGATAGGAGAAAAGTTAGAAATGCTTAGAAAGGAAGAAATCGTTTGGGTGCCAATTGTATCACTTAATATATCTGGACTCTGATTGTGAAGTAGATTCGTTAGGATGGCAACCAAACTAGTGGCAGAATACTATTGTATGTCAGTCGTTTAGTGATTTGATGTGTAACAATAAATCAAATAAAATCTGTAGTAACTTTTATATTAGTTTTCTGTATTCACATATTTTGTTTATTTTTTAACAAGTATTATTTAATTTTATGAATACATTAAAACTTTACATTAGAGTTCATGAAAACAATCGATCTGACAGGGGTCATGAATTTCAATATTGTTGGGTAATTTGGAACATATCAACTAGTCATATCAACTCAAAACATTAATAATTGTTGTGACTCAGGGAACGATATTAATTCAAACATTATTCAAATATCGAGAAAGTGGTTGTGAGTTAGAGTATTAATGATGTCAGTTTTATTTATAAAAAAATACATAATAGCAAGCACATAGTGCAGTTGGTATGTTGACCACTTTAAACTTTTCAAATCCGATGAGTAAATATGAATGAAATTATAATGTATACAAACATTAATAATTTGCGATTTTCAAAACAAAGTTTTGTTTGTATATTTGTATTACTGTAAAAGTTCAAATAATAATTAATACTACTAAAATCTTAATACGAGAGGTTAATATTAATATTATTACTACAAATTTGTTATCACTATTCCGACTATTAATTAATACTAAGTAGACTATTAAAAAGAAAAGAAATATTGACTACTTACTGTGTCGGTAAATCATGTTAATATACCGATTAATATTGAGATTCGATTTAGTAGATGAGAGAAATTAAAAGCCGGTGGTGAACTATTTAACATTTTTTAATAATTTATTTTGAATAAAATACATCTATTTTAATTTAAAAAAATGAAATCCACTTGATTCATATTTTTTTATAAATATGGTCTGTATTCACATACACAAATTAAATTTAACACATTTTCAAATGATAATCTATTTTATTTTATGCACCTAAACATAGTAAGCGAAATTTGTTTAAACTGCTACTTCAATTTAACTTGCAAAAATAAATCCCAATACAATTTTAAAATCATACACAATATTTTTCTTATAACATTTTTAAAATTTACTTAACATAAAATGCATCAAACTTCCAAACGACATGGCAAAAATAAACATTTCACGAGTTTGTATACAAAATTTGATGCTACAAAATACTACAATTTGTTACGTAAAAAATAGTACAAACAAAACAAACATAAATCTATCAAGCTTCTGCTTAGGGGAAAACAATGTTTACTACCAGAATGTTAATTTGTATCTTTCAAAAAGATCATGTTAGCACATGCAGTACTTTTGCCCAATGTGTGCGTTTGTTTCACATCGGTAAAATAGCTTTTGAGGTTGTAACTGTATGAATCTTTTAGTACTAGTACTGGTGCATGTGGGTTTTTATCGCCAATGGGATTATATAAAATAAATAAACATAATTTACAATTAGTTTATTAGGTTCAAGTTTACCTTTCAGCCGTGCTACTTTTATCACTACTTTATCAGCGTTAAACAATCTCTAAAACGTAACTTTCATAACATACTGTGAATCATGGTTATATCAAACTATGCGTAACCCTTGTTCCCATTCATTTTCAAAATATTTATAAATATACTATGACTTTTTATGTTCAACCAATGTTATCTATCTTTTAATTTCGACAGATATCTATCTATCTTTTAACATTTGAAACGACAGAGTTTTATTGGTAAAGAACAAATCCCCTCTCCCTACAGGATTGTACAATAATTTAAATTTATGTCATCTAACCCTGTGCAGCAATTTATATTGAATGAGTTCAATTATATTCTAAGCTTGTATTGTAATTGGAATGGTATCGAGTAACATTCATTTTCCAATTAAATCTAAAGCACGAAAATATACATAGAAAGCTAGGGGATGTAGAAGAGAGAAGACAATGACCAGGTTTTTTTACTGGAATAATCCTTAAAAGGAATTATTCTTTTTAAAAGTCTCAAAATTAGGACATAGAGGACGTGAAATTTCTTGAATTTTACGTTTTATTCAAGCAAATTAAAATTAGTTATCCGTAATTATTATTCAAGATGTAGGTAATTTATTACAATCCTTAGAATATCAAAATTTATCATTTTCATTTCGAGTAAGAAGCATGATTGTTAATATTATCATTAAAAGTTATTCATTTTAGGTATTTTAGCCTCCGGAATAGGGTGTACGAATAATAATTTAGGTATGTACCTTTTGAAAACGTCAATTCCTATCCCTTATTCCTTTATTTGTGGATGACCGGTTTCGGTCTCTTATTCAGACCATTCTCAAATCTTGGCACTATCCTACTATAGGCTATTATATAAAAGTTCCGTTCTGATGAACATCGTTAAAAACATTTCACACAACACTTACATAAACACAGAACACATAACAAAACATTTAAAAAATTGTTTAAACAAAGTAAAAGTAATATCGTCATTCACATGTGAGTCCGTAAAGGACATGTCCTACACTGCGTGTCCGAGAGTTAGGATGGACTTAAGTACTGTATGTGTCCATAGAATACGGCGGGACCTTAAACCACACCTTGCGTAAAGAGCTGAAGCAAAATGGCTTTCCTATAAAACCAGCAATAGACTTCATAAAGCCTTAAATACTAAACATAAAACCACCAATAACAAACACAATTCAACTGGTATTTATAAACTTAAGTGTTCCACTTGCAATGATTTTTATACTGGACAGACGGGACGTTCATTTATGACAAGATTTCGTGAGCATGTCCCTAAAGCCAGGGCCCTACTACAAACATCGAGTTTCGCCCAACATATTATTGATAAGAACGACATGTTTAATAGCATTGACGAATATATGGATATCTTGCACTTCTGCCATAAAAACAGCAAAATGTACACTCTTGAAGAATACGAAATATACAAAGCTTTAAAAAAATACACCTGGTAATGTCTTAAGTGATGAAAAAAAAAATTTATTCAAACCTTATTTTGAACCTTTTAAATAAATATTCTGTGAACACAGACATGTTGACATAAGGTGAAAAGGGGGGGGGGATAAACTGATAATGCCTAAGTCTATCCTAACGCTCGG
>JAGFPH010010039.1:12959-37048 GCA_018207615.1 Philaenus spumarius
GAATATTTATCAAATTGGATTTTACAAATGGGATACATTAATGAAACTCAGATAAATATTTATCAAATTGGGTTTTACAAATGGGATAAATTAATGAAACTCAGAATAAATACTTATCGAATTCGGTTACACAAATGGGATAAAATAATGAAAGTGAGCTGAATTTCTATCGAATTGGCTTACACAAATGGGATAAATTAATGAAACTCAGTTTAAATATTTATTGAATTTAGTTACACAAACGGGATAAATTTTAAACTCAGCATGAATATTTATCGAATTGGGATACACAAATCGGATAAATTTAAAACTTAGCATTAATATTTATTGAGTTGTGTTACACAAATGGGAAAAATTAATGAAACTCAGCATGAATATTTATCGAATTGGGTTACACAAATTTTGAGTTACATTTAATGGTATCAATTAATTTTATAACCCTTTTCAAAGTAGCCGCGGTTCAAACTTTTTAAGGTTGTATATCTAAAAAACTAAAATTATTTTGAAGCATTTACGTATTTTGTATTATGTTCTGTACGCACGTGAAACATTTAATTGCATTAGATAATTACATTTTAAAATTTATGGTTTTGTCGTCTTATTGTTAATCAATATTTTACCACTTAAAAAATCACAAATTTTAAAAACAAAAATACATAGGTTTATTAATTATTTTATCAAAGTTACATTTTTGTTTACTGTAATGGAAAATAAATCAAAACCTTGATAAGTTGTATAGTAAATACAAAATGTCTATATAACTCAACACAACGTTTCGAATGCATTTATAATATATAAATTACAAATTAATATTGTTTGCGGAATATAGGAAAGTTTGCGTTTTCAAGTGATATAGCCTAAATGTTATGAGAGTACGTTAAAAGGTTTCTCGAACTAGAAATGCTAGTTTCTAGAAAAGAATTCTTCCTATAAATAACATAGGACATTTTTAGATTTATTTTTAGGTTTCGGGAGTATCAGAATGATTCTGCTTCAAAATTTTAAATTTTGCATGACCCTAATTTAACTAGATCTTCCAAACTACAATAAAGTTCAATAACAGTTCATACAATAAAATTCTCTCATTCATTTAAACGTCAGTTATTTTTAAAATACATTTATAATTTTGAATTTTCATTTTTCTGTATATCTGCAGAGCAAAACGTTTGAATTGGCAATTTATTTGTACAAATCGGTTGAAAAATTACAACATAATTTGCCAATAAAGAAATTTAATGTTAATAGAAATATAATTATAAGATGTAATTAATGATACAGGCAACTGTAAATCCAGATGTAATTGAATTTATGTATCACATGTATGGAATACTATGTTATGGTAATGAAAAGCGGTGTTCTCTGCACCAACATTGTAAACCCATTTGCATTTGTAATCACCCATGTAAACTTGAAGGTATGTTGTGACGTCATACTTGTGACAAGATTTTACTCAAGATTTTAATTGTTTTATAATATTTTGTTTCATACGCCCATTAAACTATCCAAGTGAGTATAATTGCTTAGATAATACGCATTCAGATATGTTACCAACATTACCGTCACGTCCCGGAGTGAAACTGAAGGTGTGACACCAGGATACGACAAAAAGACAAGACAAATCGCCCTCCGAGAGCAGTAAATGTTCCCTTTTTTGTACAAAAACTTTAGGGGGGAACAATTTGGCAACATCGCAATGTATTTTCATTAACTTTATACTATACTACGTATATTAACAGTGTTTGGGTGTTTTCATTGTATAGACTTTAGGAATTCGTATAGCATATGAGTAACTCAGTATACTGTGTCTGAAAGTATGACATTATTTATTAAAGACTTTTATGCAGTTACGTAGTTGTCTTAGTTCAAATCAGCTGAATTGTACTACCTGTCCATGTTCCGTACTTTTTATAGTCCTGTAACAAAAAGAGAGATTTGGATGACAGTGTACATTATAACGAAAACGTCATAAGCACAAAAGTTATATCACTTTAAAATATTAGCAAGAGTTTTGAAGTCGGTTAATTTGGTTTAGTTAAATCGTTACATATAAAAAAAATCTTCTTCATTTTCAATGTTTACAATATCCAACTTGGGCACTTTTACAGAAGTTTTCGGACAAAACAAATAAAAATTTCAGAAATTTATAAAAATCCAAAAAATTTCAAATGTGATAAAAAGTTAAAGAAGAAAAAACTGCCCGTTTTTCTGCAATTAAGATACACTATTTGAAAATGGCCGCCAAGAAACTAATTTTACGTACTTTGCGGCCGTTTTATATAAAAAATAAAGTGGACGGAAAAATTAATGTTAGTAATAACTATCTTGATACAAAATGATAATCGGGAAGTTATGAATGTAAAGAAAGTTAAAAACAAAAATCTTGTAGAATATTATTTATTTTAAGCGTTTGTATAAATATTTATTTAATGATTATCATTTTAAAACTTTCAACAATAAAAATCAACATAAAAAAATAAGTTTTAACCACCATTTTTAAATTGTTGATGGTATATACAAAGTTGTAAAATAAAATAACATTCAGTTTTAAGAGCTCTTTGATTTTAAATATCATTAGATGTTTTTTTAAATCTAGATTTGTATGTTTTAAATGTTGGGAAAATGTTAAAAAGAACCCAAATTGGACATTTTATGAAAGGGTATTTCATTTGCAATAAGTAGCAACGTATTTGGTTCCTACAATGAATCTGTTTGGAAGTAGTAAATGAAAACACAAACAAAACAATTTAGTGCTTTTATCTTGACCGTTTTTAAACGGCACGAAGTGTGCCAAAAATTGGTTTCAAAGCCGTTTTAAAGTTATGTAACATCGAGGTTTACATTTAGAAATGATTTAAAACAGCCACCACTCACGCAACGGAGAAAACAGCTAAAACTGTTGTGTAGCTTATGCTCCAAACATTCTCATACTATGTACGTTACTGTACTTCACAATCAATTATTTGAGCAGTACAAATTCTGAAATCTATCGACTTCTCCTTTTGATATCTCGCTGTATAAGTACTTAAAACAAGCTACTCCTGATGTTGTTTACCGCCAGAGGTTTATGCCTATCTGCAATCTCTACCTATCAAGTCGTGTAATTTTCACTGACGGCTATAAACTGGACAATAGGGTCGGATGCGCATTTGTTCTGTGAGGAAAAAGTTTCAAATATGGAACCTTCAGCTTCAGTATACTGAACTTCAGGTGAATTTTTAAAATACTCAATCCACAGATCACAACATTAATGCACCTTCTTAAATGATCTGATTCGCGAACTACTCTTGAATCCATCCAAGATATGTATTCTTCTAACCTTTTGGTTTAAGATATTTAGTGTCACAAGCACAGACTCTAGGTGCGAGGTGTTGGGTGTCGTTCTGTTAGGTTCTGAGTAATGACACATTTAGCTGCTCATGAAGCCACTTAAGTTTTATCTAAAAAAAAATTAGATTATTCTGTAAGTTTTTTACTCGACCTTATATAGCTCGTCTGGTTCCCCTAAAATCTATCAAAACGTAAAATGCCATAGAAGTTAAATAAAAGACTCATAAAAAGAGAGTTTGACAACTACAAGCGAAGCGAAGCAGTCCATAATCTGATGGTGCAAAGTCGAGTTGCAAACTCGCAAAGCTCAGTCTATAATTCGAGACCGCAAGAGCAAGGAGCAAACTTGCAAAGAAAGTGTTTCCTCTGAGAGCGGGAAGAAGTTGGGCGTGAGCCAGGGCAGGTGGCTAAGAAGAAAACAAATTCTTCTAATAAACGATATTTCGTATTCGCAGGCCTTAATGAGTAGACCAGTTTTCTAAATAGTTGGTTGAAACCCTAAAATATATGAACTTAATTTTGGAAATTCGCTCAACACATGTCAGGGGCGATCGAATTATTTATGTATAATTAATTTAAATTTAAAGTAATTTAAAAACCAAGCATTTTTTTTTGTAAACTGTAAATATTGTCATTTACCTATACAATATCTTCTACACAAAATTACTTTCTACCCATCGTACAAGTCCCGTCTCAATTCCCGTGGGATGTAATTTGGGAGACTGTAACGTTACCAGGAATGGGTAGTTAACCTCAGTTCCCGATATTCGATTAGCAGTTTTGCTTCGACTTGCCCTTAGGGGAAAGTTTTCAGAACACAAGACATTCGGTGATTGGTTCTGCGAGATGTCTTTCTCGTTCCGTTATTCGGGATAATTTTAAGCTACAAATGCAACTTTATATTCGTTGAACGGTGGGTGTATTTCAAGTTATCTAATCAAATATTTATTTGTAACATTTATGTGAATTATTAGCGAATTTCTGTAGAAAAGGAGAGTTATTCCAGAGACCATTATGGTGATACATAAGGTCGGGGATGGTCAATAAACAACAATTAAGAACAACAGAACACGTTTTGGAGGTCACTAAAAATTCTATATATATATATGATCGCATCCTAACGGCCGTATTTTAAGTCAGATTTAGGACAAATTTGGTACCGGCACACACGATGAATTTCTAAGAAGCTTGTACGAGTTGGTTAGCCAACAAAATTCAATAACTGAAAGCACGTTTTTAACCAGAAGTTAAAATTATTTGAGATTTTCGTTCTATAATGAACCCTTTACAAAATAAGTACAGGAGGTTATTATGCAAATTTAGTTTTTTACACGCTTTATAGCCTGTGTAGTTCTTATAAATCAATCAAAACGTAAAATACAATAAAAGTACATGGGTCAAATCCAAGTAGGGTTATTTTAGAGTGGGGGGATGTTCCAATCTACTAGAGCGAAAATGTTTTGGGGTTTTATCCAAAAAAATAGATACAGTAGATTATTCTGCACGACCTTTTAGCTCGTCTAATTCCCTTAAAATCGATTAAAACGTAAAATAACATAAAAGTTCCCTAAAAGAAGCTTGTCCACTGCGATCAACGCGAATTGTACACACATTCTACTAATATATTTTGAACACGCACTCAGTTATTCAGCGCCTTCGTGAGTAGAAAAAATCCCCAAAATATTTTTTTTAAAACAAAAAATATATAAACTTAATTTTGAAAATTCGATCAACAGTTCATCAGATTCAACAGATCAACAGTTCAGATTTTTTTTATTCTTAATGAATGTATTTAATACAAAAGTAGTATTTTATTAAAAGTATGTTTATTTTAAGTATTTCACATTAGTACAAATGTAGTGGGTGATTGCAACTATAAGTGTAGGTAAACGGCATTGCACGATCATACCCAAGCTACTTTACTAGAAGGTAATTGTGTACTCTCCTCTGTTAACGAGAGCGTGCTGAACTTGCTTAAAGCTGATCCCTCACCTTACTGAAGTGAACTGTCCTTTAACCGCACTTTTCAATCGTTCTACTGGTAAAAACATGTTATTCTAACCAGGCAATTGTTCTAATAAATTTACAAAGATGTTAACCATCCTTTGTGGTGGTTTTACATCCCCAAATCACAGACACGTTAAAAGCATCTTTTTGGCTTCGGTCTTCCCCTTTAAGAAACATAATCGCGTTTCCTCTAAACTACCTCCCTCTAGCCTATCTTCCTCTGACAGAATGGTTAACTACCTGTAAGGTGGTATTCATTTATAAGACAAATGGAATGCTAAATAAGTCTCATCTGAATGAGTTCTAACGTTGAGCCTCTCATGGGCGGCCAGTTCCCAACCTCTTTACAAGATAGTCCATTTCTGGTCCCTAATTCTCTATGCTGCAAGATCTGTTGAGAAATCCTAGTAACGCTATCCTAATTTAAAAAGTTCAATAATTATGTTCGCAAATAATACACCTTAAATATGTAGGGAACATAATTGTTGTTTTAAAATTATACACTATTATTTAATAATTAACTAAATTTCTTACATAGAGCTGTAAGAATTAATTCCCCTCCTATTAGCGATGCAGTACTTGTTGCGAAAAAAGAGACCATTGTTAAAACAAATATTAATATATTTAAAGCTTTCTACACGGAGTAATAATTAATTTAACTTTACACATTTTAACAAAGTTTTTGTTCCATCTTTGCCTTAATACGATTAAATAAACGTGCCGTGCATATACGTTGTCGTATAATTGTTTCTTTAAAACGAGGTTGCAATGGACTTAACTAAAATATGAACGTACTTTTTAATTGAGTAAAAATTTGAAATATAAAATCAACCTTTTTGCAGAATATGTTTTATATTTATTAAATATTTAACTACATGACCAAACACTCTGAGACGACACTCGCGATAGAAGAATTTTATATGACATTATGTGGCATGTTGTGTTTATCGTTAGCAATTTAACAACTACATTAATATTGGTTTTGAACATATTTTACTTTTATAACTAGACTAGGACATATTGAGTAACTCAGGTTAGGACATATTAGGTTAGGTTAGGTAAGATTAAAAGGTAAAGTAAGGTCAGGTAAGGTTAGGAAACTTTAGGTTAGGTCAGGTAAGATTAGATTAGGTAAGGTTAGAACAAGTAAGGTTAGGGTAAGTAAGGTTAGGTCAGATAAAATTAAAGTAGGCAAGTTTAGGACAGGATAGAACAGGTAAGGTTAGGGCAGGTAAGAATAAAGTAGGTAATGTTAGGACAAGTTAGAGCAGTTAAGGTTATAACATATTAGGTTATGTCAGGTGCGATTAAAGTAGGTAAGGTTAGAATAAGTTAGAACAGGTAAGGTTAGGTCAGGTAAGCTTAAAGTAGGCGAGGTTAGGGCAGGTTAGAACAGGCAATGTTATGTCAGGTAAGAATAGGACATATTAGGAGGTCAGTTAAGATTAAAGTGGGTATGGTTAGGTCATGTTAAAACTGGTAAGGTTAGGTTAGGTAAGTATAGGACACATTAATTTATGTCAGGTAAGATTAAAGTATTTAGGGTTAGGACAGATTAGAACAGGTAAGATTGTTAAGACATGTTAGTTTAGGTCAGGTAAGGTTTATATGTAGAGAATATCCTAGATATGTACACAGCAGGAAAATTGGCACTGTTGAACATATATTGTTTGAATATAGAAGATGTTACGCTGACAGAGAAGTTCTGGTTAACATATGTAGAACAACATTACTTAGAGAAAGACTAATCCAATGGATGCTGGAAGGTGAAAGAGCATGGTAGGCAGGTGCAAAATTCATCGGAAGTATTATGAGTCAGAAGGAGGAAGAGTATAGGATCAAAATAGGAGATAGTAATTTATAGAGAGTGAGGAGGTGGTTTTAGCCGGTAGGATTCTGGCACTAACCATGAAATAGCAGAGTGTCCATGATGGATTTCCCCTCCTCAAAAATGATGCAAGATAATAGACACCAAGTGGCCTAACATCTGAAGTATTGTGTTTAACGATCCCACGTTAGATCTACTGAAGGATAAATAATAAAAAAAAGGGTAAGTTAGGAAAATTTAAAGTAGGTAAGTTCGGGTCATATTCTGTTAGATTAGGAAAGGACAAGTTAGAACAAGTAATGTTATGACAGGTAAGATTATACCAGGTAAGTTATAACATGTTAGGTTAGAGTTAATAAGATCAGGTAACGTTAGAACATTTGTCAAGGAAGGTCTTAATAGGTTAAGGAAAGTCTGATTAGGGTATTGGCAATTATAATATTAAATATCCTATTGTACATTTACCTTCCTAAATAAACCGATCAAATCTTTTAAATTCGTAATTTTATATTTTATTTAAAATTCAAATTTTACTGGCTTCACGAAAACAAATGCGATAAGACAGCGTTAAATGAAATAACGAATAGAAACAAGCAATAGTTAATGTAGGAAATTTGTTTTCTATTTTCGTATAGAAAAATCCATTAATTACTAAATCGTAAGAAAATTTTGGCAATTTAAAAACAATAAATTTAAAGGTAATTATTTAATGGAAAAACAGGTCATTTTATTGTATATTTTCATTTAGGATAATCCCCAATGGTAAAGTTTCTTCAACAATAATTCTTCTAGATGTTTCAAAAATATTTAATTTATTGTTCGGAAAAACGGAAAATACATTTTCCTAAATTTATACCTTGACCAATAAATTCCTCATATTGAAATTTCAATGCTAAAATTTAAAAAAAAATCCTTACAGCCGAAAATAAAACTTCTGATATTTGTAAAAAAAATCAACCCTGAATAAATAAATAAATGTTGAATTTTAGAAAATAAAAATGCCCTTATCTAAAAAAATATTGAAACAGCAATTAATGTATAGTAAGATACAGGGTCATTCAAAAGACAAGTTTTTTTTCCAAATGAGAAGAACTCGGTTTCCAGGCCTCGTAGAAATTTGGGGTTTGATTCACTGTGTTTCACAACGAAGGGGTCAGTTTGGACGATCGAACAACGTGTTTACGCCGATGGTCGGTTTTTGCTAAATAACGAGTCAGTTGTTCATACTCAGCGATGTTTCCGTCCCCATTACTCGATTCCAAACAGCGGAGTGATCCTCAATCGCATCCTAATCTTAATGTGGGAACAACTTTAAGGAAACGGGCAGTGTTGAAAAAAGGCCGGTGGAACACGATCATTGCGAAGACTTGAAAACGTTGAAAGGATCAGGCTGGCGCCCTTCAGAACCCTAGCCGTTTCATCCGACTTCGTGCGTCCAATTTGAACCTTTCCCGGTCAACTGTGAGTTACATTTTGAGGGTGAACCTCAAAGTTCATCAATACAAGACGATGGTGTGTCAGCAGTTGTTGGAGGGTGATTTCAACCATAGGGAGATTTTTTGTGAGAGGATGAAATCTGTCTTTGACGATAAAGAGGATGTCCTTCTTTTCACAAGTGTTGAAGCCCATTTTCACTTCAATGGCTTCGTGAATAAACAAAATTTTAAATACTGGAGGAATTCAAACTTATGAGAAATTCATGAGAGACCTCTACACTGCCCTAGAGTCACAGTATGGAGACTGCTAATAGTGGACCTTTTTTCTTCAGGAAAAGGAAAACAGAGTTACGGTCAACTCTGAATGTTATCTCGCCATTTTAAACGATTTTTAAGCTTCGACTTAGACGTATCCGAATTAGAAACGTTTGTTTTCAGCAAGATCAGCGAGACTTGCCACATGTCAATTGTCGTGATATACTCGCTCAGTCAATAATTTCCTTCTCGCCTGATCTCTCGATGTGGTGACATCCCCTGGCCCCCTGACCTTTGCCCCTGTGATTTTTCTTGTTGGGTTACCTCAAAGAAAGAGTGTACAGAGAAAAACCAAGGACCCTGGACGATTGAAAGCGGCAATCACGGAAGAAATCCCTCGAGACATGTTGGAGAGCACGATAAGGAGCTTCCACGAAAGACTGGATGATTGCATAAGAATAAATGAACGCCACACATAATGTTATCTTTATTCATGTGAATAATTTAAGACTAATAAACATTTTGTATCTTGGAAAACAACCGAGTTATGATTTTTGAAAGCATCTGAGTTATGATTTTGTCTCAAGTCTGTTGAATTTCTCTGTATAATAGTGAAGTAATTTAAAATCTAAACATTTTTGATCTGTTACGCCCTGTATAAAGAAGATAGATGCACCTTTTATAAACTTTTGCTATTGTTCTTACAAAGTTCTGTATGAGAAATCACAGCTGTAAACTCACTCAACTTTCCACTATTCATGAACTGGAATGACAACATTTTCTCTTGCATCAATTAACTACAGTATAATCAATGCCTTAAGTTTGCAACATAAAGTTAAGAACTTATATTTAACTAAACTGGGTTAATTAAATCCCAGAGGATGTGAAACTAACTCATTGTAAGACTCCCTTATGGCAATATTTGCATATAAGTTGGTTTTCTAATAGAAACATGTTCCTAACTCATTTATAAAGCTGTCTTATTCGGTTTCGCCCGAGTTTAAATTAACTCTTCTTTAGGCTAGTGCAAAGAAATAAAAACGGTTTAAGTAATTACGGAAAATATATATGTTAATGTCTTAAATCTTAGTATAACTAGGTTTTTGTACTCGCATTCAGTTTATTTGCACTATACACTGTTCCCCACCGTCTCTATTAATCAAACTGGCAAACGTAGTCCTTGGAGAGCCGTTTATTATAATATTATAAATTGATTTTCAATCTACTTTTACTATATTATATATTAGAACTAATAAAATTATAATAACAATAACTATCCATTTTAAAGCTTTTCCAGAAATCAAACATATTTTTCACCTTCTAATCTTCATTACTGTATATAACACATTTTATTTAAAGATTAAATTTCTACATTAATACAAGTAACCTAATTTTATTGTCAACACATTCAACTGACCAGGCAACTCAGAAACCATCATTATAAAGAGATTCATATGAATCGGGTTTGAAGCTGTTGAGTAAAAACACAACGAACGACTAAACCGTTAAAGTGATAATCATACCAACATAGAGTAAATAAACTGGAACACAACTTCATTAAATTAGATTACATAAGGTTAGGCCAGGTAAGCTTATCACATGTAAGGTTATTGTCAACGATCAATATAAATCAAAATCCGAATCGCAATCTCTCAGTTGATATTTCGATATCTCGATTGAGCTTCGCTATCAAGTAGGCAGTTGCTACAAAGATAACGATGATTTTTGTTTTGCAAGATGCAAGATGAAAAAGCTCTCTCTTCTATCAACCCTACAAGTGAACGCAAGTGTTACTTTAATGGACCTAGTTTGTCCAACAATATCGATAATTTTAATAATTACGCACTTCAATCAACGCAATAATTTAACGAAGAGAAACTTCCTGACGTCAGGTAACCGCCGTAAGTTAGCCTACGCTTCAAAACAACGTAAGTACTTTTACAATATTAAGCATGGTCCCATCGTAAGCCGGATTAAATTGCAAGCTTTCAACAAACTACAATATACAGTCTACTATTTCAATTTCAATAAAACATTTTTAGTGGAAACTAGGTCTAGCTTCCAAGTTACCTACAAATAGGCTTAACTTTGTTCAAATCTTTTATAACCTATTTCAATCATAGCCTCAAATAGGCCTACACATTCAATCGTTAATTTCATTCTAAAACCTGCAAACAGGTTCAACTTCGTTTATCAAACAGGTCTGATCAACGTATTTAATTTGCATTTTGCAAATAGGCCTAATCATTAACTATTGAAAACTATTGCGTCTTATATCTAACCTATAACTTTATGTTCATGTTTTTAAATGGCAAGCCTACTTTATACTGAATTATGCATACTTTGTAATTTTATTTGTGATTGAAAACTATTGTGTCTTATGTCTAACCTATAACTTTATGTTCATGTTTTTAAATATTAAGCCTACTTTATACTGAATTATGCATACCTTGTAATTATTGTATTTGTGATTGAATTCATTGTGTCTCAATAATATTGTCACAATCAAAATAATAGTTTGGCTAATTTATAAACTATTTTACTGCTATTAGGCTAGCACTTGGTTTTTTATTATTCCACTACTAAGCAAATTTTCAAAAATTGCCACCTACTCTCAGTTCTGTATAAATATATTTAAAAAAAACATGGAGACTAAGTTAAATCAAGATCTTCAATTAGTCATAAGTTCTCGCCAATTATATTTAAAACGTATAGAAACTATATACAATCTTAGTATAAATATGGTGATCAGTTCACCTGATATATTGCAATTTAAGGCAAGGTGTCTACAATTAGAAGAATCATACAATCATTTTTTGTCATTTCATTCAAAAGTAATTGAATTAAAGATTCAGACCGGGCAAGATTTTAGTGCAGACGAAACATTAGTCGCTGAGGTTGACGACAAGTATTATGTAGTCAAAGCGGCTCAAGAGAGTTTATTTCCTTGTGCTCCAACTGAGCAAAGTTCAATAAACCAACCTGTTGGTTCGCCTTCAATAGGCCTACCTCGAGTTAATTTACCAAAACTAAATTTACCTTCCTTTTCAGGCCAAATCAAAGACTGGCCTAATTTCAAAGATATGTTCACTAATTTAATACATGAACATCCAACGATTTCTGATATTGAAAAATTTCAATATCTTATCTCATCATGTACTAATGAAGCACTGCAACTTGTTAAATCTTTACCAATTGTGTCTTCAAATTATTCAATAATATGGCAAAAACTTTTTGATCGGTATAACAATCCTCGTCTTATTGCTGGGCAATATTTAGATCAAATATTGCAACTTAAACCATTACAAACTGAATCAGCATTTAAACTGCGACAGTTCCTTGATTCTTTAACAGAAGGGCTCGGTGCTATTAAAAATATTGAACTTCCGGTAGATCTCAGTGACTTTATCATGTCTCATATGACTTTGCAAAGGTTAGATCCACATACAAGACAACTTTTTGAAAGACAATTAGACCAATCAAAATTTCCAACATTTGCAAATGTCCTGACATTTTTACAAGACCATTGCAAATCATTGGAGGCTTCAGCGAGCCAGAATATTAGCAATTCTAAAATGCCATTTCAGTCTCAAGCTTCAATTAAAACACCTGTTTGGAAGGCCTATAGTAATTCAAAATTATCTAAAGAAAACAAATCGGCTGGATTCAACTCGGCCCCTCGTGCATTTGTTGTTAGCCGATCTTCTAAATTGTGTTCTTACTGTCAAAAGGATCATCGCATATATGTTTGTGAAAACATTATAAAGTTAACCTCCAATGATAAATTCAATTGGATAAAATCAAAAGCTGCACGCCTAAATTGTCTTAGTTTTCAGCATAAGGCACCTGAATGCACTTCAAAGAATCGCTGCCATAAATGTGGGAAACCTCATCATACTTATCTTCACTTAGACTCGTATAATTCTCAAACAAGATCAAATGCAGCAACACCAGAACAACAACCTGAAGGTTCCAGTATAGTCTCTGCCTCAGCTACTGTGATTACATCTACACTGCTTGGTACCGTACAGCTTTGTATCCAAACCACTCATGGTACGTTTCATACTGTGCGTGGCTTAATCGATCCTGGTTCACAGGCTTCATTCATAACAGAGCGATGTGTAAAGCGCCTAGCACTACCTCGAAACCGTATCCAGGTCCCTATCTTTGGCTTGGGTACTACTCCAATCAATTCAAACAAGGGTATTGTTAACTGCTTTGTTAAACCATGTTTCCAGAGTCAACAAACTTTATCCTTTCAAGCTATAATTCTATCTGAAATAACGCATTCACTTCCTAATGGGTATTTGGACGATCAAGTCAAACAATATTTCAACAACTTCAACTTAGCCGATCCTGACTATCACTCTCCTGGTGCAATTGATATTCTGCTTGGTTGTGATTTATATGAAGACATTTTTACTGGTAAACGACAGAATACACCAGATGGTTATCCTACTGCTTTTGATAGTATATTTGGTTGGGTACTGTTAGGTTCCACTACTCATATGGTAAACACTAAGTCTATTACTACTTGTCTGTCTCGTGTGGAAACATCACTAGAACATGTCTTATCAAAATTTTGGGAGACTGAAGAACCTCCTACTACTAGCCAAATAAGTCCAGCAGAACAACAGTGTGAAAACTTCTACGCAGCTACTCATCAGCGTACCTCTTCAGGTAGATATATTACTTCTTTACCGTTTAAGGACAATCCTAAATTGCTTGGTGAATCTTTTAATTTGGCCTTTACTCGCTTTAAACATTTAGAACGAAAATTGCAGCGGGATCCAGAATTAAAAAACGCTTATAAAAATTTTATTCACGAGTATGAAGAACTTGGTCACATGCAACGAACAAATCCCCAACAAGATTTACATTATGTCATACCTCACCATGCTGTTTTCAAAGAAAGTAGTTCTGCCACAAAGCTACGTGTGGTGTTTGATGCCTCGGCCAAGACGTCTAATGGTGTTTCTCTAAATGATATTTTGTACTCAGGCCCTAAGCTGCAACGCAATATCACTTAAATAATATTTCAATTTCGCTTTCATAAAGTAGTTATTACAGCGGACATTTGTAAATTGTTCCGTCAAATTTTAGTTGATGATGAACATCAATTGTATCAACAAATACTCTGGCGTGATTCTCCCGAATTACCTGTTCAATTATATAAATTAAAAACAGTCACTTATGGCATGACTTGCTCTCCTTATCAAGCAATTCGAACTCTACAACAATTAGCTAAAGATGAAGGTCATCAGTTTCCTCTTGCTGCACAATCTCTTTTCACCGACACTTATGTGGATGACATCGTGACGGGTACAACTTCAGTCGAGAAGGCTATCCTACTTCAACAACAACTTACATCTCTATTAAAAGCTGGCGGCTTCGAACTTCGTAAGTGGGCCAGTAATAATCCTTCTGCTTTAATAAACGTCAATCAAGACTTTTGTGAGACACCACTTCGCTTGGAAGATGATCAACAAACTCTTAAAATTCTGGGAGTCCAATGGCAATCTGCCCAAGACACCTTTACTTATCATGTAAACAATCAAACATTTGTATCTACTAAACGTGGCATACTATCTCTTATTGCTCGAATTTTTGATCCTATGGGTTAGTTATCTCCGTTGGTATTATGGGCCAAGGCTCTAATTCAAGATTTGTGGACCCTAGGGTTGAAATGGGATGAACCCATTCCTCCCACATTAGAGTCTCGGTGCTATACCATTTTCAAGAACTGCCTTTAATTGAACAAGTTTCAATACCTCGTTATGTATTTGGTCCAAAACCAAGTCTGCAATTACATGGGTTCTGTGATGCGTCAGAGAGAGGATTCGCAGCAGTTATTTATCTGAGGGTGGAAATTGACCAAAAACCTACAACTTGTCATTTACTACTAGCAAAATCTAAGGTGGCTCCTACCAAAAAATTGTCAGTTCCACGTCTTGAGCTATGTGCAGCTCACCTACTCGCCAAATTATTAAACTTTGCTCAGCAACAACTACTTCGCAGCCCAGTTGATAAATTGCCTATCTATGCTTGGACCGACTCTGCTGTAACACTCAGCTGGCTTCACACGTCGTCACATTTGCTGAAGACCTTCGTAGGTAACAGAGTTGCAGATATTAGTCGACTCACTGATATTTCCTGGTGGCAACATACTCCAGGATGCTCAAATCCCGCTGACTGTGCTTCGCGTGGAATACTTCCTTCTCAATTACTTCATCATCCACTATGGTGGACAGGTCCAGAATGGTTAGTTCAAACACAGTCTAACTGGCCTCTTCAAAATATTTCTGACTCTACTTCAGAGAGCCAACTTGAACAACGTCATATAACTGTGGTGTGCTCCGCTGTTGCTCAAATTGAAGCAGCCGTAATAGATTTTAAAATATTTTCAAATTACCTCAGACTATTGCGAGTAGTCGCTTGGTGTCTTCGTTTTGTTAACAATTGTCGAAACCCACATCAATCATCAAAACTAGCATTACAGGCCACTGAACTAGAAAGTGGACTACATTTCTGCTGTAAAATAGTGCAACAAGAATGCTTTGTAACGTTAAAAGGGCAACTCACAAGTTTAAAGAATGCTTCTACATTCCAACAATTGAATCCTTTCATGGACACCCATGGTATAATTAGGGTGGGCGGTCGCCTCACTAATGCCGACATTGCATATGCTTCAAAACATCCAATATTATTACCTAAGACTCATCACTTCACTGATTTACTTATTGATCACTTTCACATTGATAACCTACATATTGGTCCTCGTGCTCTGCAAGCGATACTTTCCAGGCAATTTTGGATTTTGTCTGCACGTCAAGCAATTAGAAAACGTCTCCATCGTTGTGTGCGTTTCATTCGCTTCAACCCAACGGTTTATCAGCCTCAAATGGCAACATTACCTCGATCAAGAGTAACCATATCAAGACCTTTTTTGAATTCTGGAGTTGATTTTGGAGGTCCATATACAATCAAATCGGATCATAGACGCAAGCCTCAGCACCTCAAAGTTTATATCTGTCTATTTGTCTGTTTCACTACCAAGGCAGTACATATCGAATTAGTATCAGCATTGTCTACCGATGCTTTTCTTGCAGCATATACTAGATTTATATCCAGACGAGGAAGCTGCTCGCATATCTTCAGCGACTGTGGCACTAACTTTATTGGTGCTAAAAGACATCTCAACTCGCTCCACGAACTTTTACAAACTCCATCTGCCAGTAATCAAATTACCGACAAACTTTCTCAACGGGGTACCCAATGGCATCTTAATCCTCCATCCGCACCACACTTTGGTGGTATTTGGGAAGCAGGTATTAAGTCAACTAAATATCATCTAACTCGAGCATTAGGTCAGCAAATCCTCACCTTTGAAGAGTTTTCTACTGTTTTGTGTTCAGTCGAAGCCGTACTTAATTCTCGACCACTGTGTCCACTCTCTACATCTCCTGAGGAGATTAATGTCTTGACTCCTGGACATTTCTTAGTTGGAACTCCACTCAACTCATATCCTGGTATTGACTATACAGAATATACACTGCCATTATCTTCTCGTTGGCGTCTAACACAACAAATCATCAGCATTTTCTGGCATCAATGGAGCTGTGAGTACCTAAATACTTTACAGCAAAGAACTAAATGGCTTAGATCCACCCCAAATTGTCAGGTCGGGGACATAGTTCTGTTAAAAGAACCCAATCTACCTTATCTTACTTGGCCTCTCGGCAAAATAGAAGCAGTAACAACCGGGGAGGATAAAACTGTACGTGTCGCTCAAGTTCGTACCAAACAGGGACTACTTACTAGACCAGTTGTAAAACTGTGTCCTATTTTACAAGATTAATAACATTCAGACCATATTAAGTCGGATGTCTTACCTCAAGAGTAATTTTAGTTGATTTTTTTTCTTTAACCACAATGGTATATTTTTGTTTAGACAGGATTGTCTCCTTATTATTTATTATTGTAACATAACCAGTATGCATAATTCAGTTAACTTCTACATAATTCAGTTAACTTCTACATAATTCAGTTAAATTCTACATATTCCAGTTTCTACCCTTTAGGGAATAGCTACTGCGTCAATTCGTACCTGTCAGCTGCTCGGCATGGTATGCTGCAGGTTCGTTGTCCAAGGCTACGGGGCCTAGGACCACATTCTTTGTTCTGTGCCATATGAGGTCATCCTGATCTTATTTGTCACCCCTTCCTTAGCTAGGAATTAAAACAACCGTTTTAGGTGGGCGGTATGTCAACGATCAATATAAATATAAATCCGAATCGCAATCTCTCAGCTGATATTTCGATATCTCGATTGAGCTTCGATATCAAGTAGGCAGTTGCTACAAAGATAACGATGATTTTTGTTTTGCAAGATGCAAGATGAAAAAGCTCTCTCTTCTATCAACCCTACAAGTGAACGCAAGTGTTACTTTAATGGACCTAGTTTGTCAAACAATATCGATAATTTTAATAATTACGTACTTCAATCAACGCAATAATTTAACGAAGAGAAACTTCCTGACGTCAGGTAACCGCCGTAAGTTAGCCTACGCTTCAAAACAACGTAAGTACTTTTACAATATTAAACAGTTATAATAGGTTATTTTATGGCAGTTAAGGTTATTGTAGGTTATATTAGTTAAGCCTAGGAATGTTTAGATTATGGCAGGTTAGGTTAGGGTGGTTAGATAAGGTTTGGTAATGTAACGACAGGAAAGGTTAGGTCAGGCAAGGTTAGGGCAACTAAAGTTACGACAGGTAAGTTCAGGTCAAGAAAGGTTAGGACGAAATGATAGGGCAGGTAAGGTTAAGACAGGTTAGGTTAGGTTAGGTAAGGTAAGTACTGGTAATTGTACGACAGGGAAGGTTATGAAGTGTATGGATAGGGCAACTAGAAGTTAGGTCAGGTAAGTTTAGGTCCAGGTAGGTTAGGTTTGGGTAGTTAAGGTTGAATCAAGTACGGATAGGACAGGTTAGGTTAGGATAGGTTGTATTAGGGCACGTAAGTTTAATGTAGGTTAGGTTAGGATAGGTAATGTTACGACAGCAACTTTAACATAGGTTAGGTTATGTAAGGTTATAAAATATAAAATTAGGGCAAATAAAGTTAGGACAGGTAAGTTTACGTCACGTAAGATTATTACAGGTAAATCAGGGACAGTTAAAGTTAGGACAGAAGAGCAGTTGATATTATTACAGGTAAAGTTCGGATAGGTAATGTTAGGACAGGTGAAACTCTGATTACTTTTGAGTTGCCTAGAACAAAATCACAAATATTCCATCAAATATTGCTAGAATTGCATTGTTCAGACCATACTCTATTGACAAGTTGGATTGAATGAAGTTATGCCACTGTCATATTTCGGCCAAATTTGTATGAATTGTAACGAACTCGACCTAGATGTTTCATCCCGGTATTGTATGAATTAGTCTAAGGCTAACTACAGACGAGACACCGGTGTACGGTACACTGGTAGCGATCGGTGTACGTAATCGGTAGCCAGCACAGACACTGCAGACACCGGTGTCTCTGACGTCACACCTACTTTCTATTTATTTTCAAAACATTCAGAATGTTCATAGTTTCTGTTAGTAGGCTTAGGCGATATAATTTATAAATGTACAGAAGACTTCATTGCAGCAATGTTTTTTCAAAGTTTTATTAGAATATTAATCGCTTCTTAAATCCCACAAACAAAGTCGATTAAGAATAATATTTATAAATGACTAGGTGTACAAATTTTCTACTGACATTTTAATATTAAATACCAATTAATAATTGTTATAAATTTGTAAAAATATAAATGATAGGCCTAACTAAAATAAAAAAGTAAATGTGTGCGGTCGTAGGACCCCTCTCAGGAACGAAGTTCATCACGCCTTTTCTTCAATTATTTTACCAGCATTAATGGCAATATACACACTTAATTTTAATCTTTCAATTGCCTTTTAGTATTAGATTGTTTTTTATACAAATATTTACAGTTTCCATATGTTTAATGTTATTATAATAAATGTTATTATATAATTAATTAATTATAACATCAAAGATGGTAATCAAAGTTAAATGTCCATTCATTGTAGCCTAAATACATTCAATAAACATAAAATGTGTTTTCTTCAGTCTATGCCTAACCTAAATTTAATACATACAATAATTTTAGGTTAGGCCGAGACTTAAAATTACTTTCTAGGCCTAACATAAAATTATTGTATGTAATATGTTGCCGTTAGGGCAGGTAAAATAAATTAAATATACACACAATAATAAAAAAAAATAGGTTAGTCCTAGACGGATGAATGAACATTTTATGTTTATTGAATGTATTGGCAATTAATATACATTTAACTGTGTCTATGCATATTTTAAAAATTAAAATCTACGGACTTTGTTATATATTTTACCAATTAATAAATTTGTAAAATTTAATTGATAGACCAAATTAAAATAAATACAATTATAATTGAACAATTTAATAAAACTCAAAGTATTAAAAAAGTAAAACGAAAAAGCTTTCACACGTAAACAATTTACTAATTTTTAAATGGTGGCGCGCTACTACTAGTGTCTCGTCTACTAGTCACAATTCAAATTAATGCCCTTGCGGAATCCCGTACACCGTAGAGCCACAGAATCTGGTAGCACGCTACTCAGTGTCTCGTCTGTTGACACACATTTAATTGGTAGTACATTTAGTGTCCCGTACACCGGTGTCTCGCCTGTTGTTAGCCTAAAAGTAATTTGAGCAAAATTAACATTTAAAGCAATATATACAGATTGTCCCGGAACTACCTGGAACCGCTTTGTAGAATAGTTTTCTTATGTAAATATGAGACAAAAATTTCGCATAAACATAGGTCCAAAAACGCTTAGTTTTCCATTCATCCACCGTTTTGTTTTTTTTTACAAAAGCACTTAATTTATTTAGAAACAGATAAGATATTCGGTTCAAATTTGGGTATTTATTATGTACATGTATTTACCAAGGTTAAAAAAATCATAACAATGTCTTTTATATTTCGAAAATTACGGACATTAACAATTAATTTTAGAAATATTTTACTATTAACATTTTAAATGGCTGCCATTAAAAAAAAAAATATACAAGGCACTGTTCTGAATTTATATACCCTAGTAAAAGGTCACATACCAAATATGTACACCAAATTGTTATTGAACATCTTCTCTACTTCCAAAGATATTAAGTATGTTTTTGAAGGAAAAAATGGAGCATGCATGTAAATTGATGAGTTTTCGGACATAATTATGTACATTAGAACTTTTGACCTAAATTATATTTACCTAAGGAACAATTCCACAAAATTGTTCCAGGTGGTTCCGGTACACTCTGTATATATGTATTTGCGGACAGATAGGCATACCCATTTATGTATACTTTTGATGTGATAACAGTTTTGGGAGATATAAGCCTTGCAGTGATAAACTAGGTATACATTTTTGTTTTAAATAACAACATGGTAACTGTTTAATTGGTAGTATTTCTAGTTATATCGTAGAATCAACATAATTATTCTTCCCTGTTTAATAGAGTTAAACCAACCAAATAATAATAGTAGATGTAATAAATGTTGAAATATGTAAAAGAGTGAGATGTGGTAGTTTTCAATAACCGAATTCGGAAAAGGAATGAACTGAAGCATGGTTTCGTTCCGAGAGTATAGAAACAAGTAAAAGGTATATTTATATCAATTTAACTTTTGGGATAAACTATAAATACAAATAATTTCCAGGGCAAGTTTTTAATCCAATAGTAACAAAATTATAAATATTAAAACATTCAAGACAAATCTGTAAAAACTTATTTAAAGTATGGAATTTAATCCTGATTAAAATTTACATGATAGAAATAAAAAATGATGTTGAGGCAATGGTTCTAATTGTTAGAGAATTTGGAGATTAAAACTTAGTTAGAATTGCAATGATTATCAGCATTCAAACGTACAGTTTATTTTGGAAAAAGTAAAAGTTAAAATATAATAAATCGTCCAATCGATCAATAAAGAGGCAAAGCAGAATTATAATGATACACAAGCAAGATACTAAGACTATTAACTTTAACAAATTTGCGGATAATAAAATTGAAATAAATCCTACAAGTTTATGCAATAACCATCCTTAATTTATTTCCTCTTTGAAAAGAAACAACCTAAATTGAACTTGAATAAAACCTTTGTGATATTATGGACTAACAAAAATCGTTTTATTTTAAGTTATAAAACGAAATTGTGAATATTTATATTGGACTCTTAAGAAATTTGGTATATAAGCTTGTATTGATGGAGAAAACATAATTCCATAATATTATCCAAATCCTGATAAAACGAGAAAAAGAATTAAATTTATTAACTGTGCTCAAATTAAAATTTAAAAATTGTATTATGAAACAGTATTTACTTGCGGCATTACTATAAAGTACAACAATAAAATATGTATTCATTGTAAACCACAAAATTAACTTCCTTTACAGATTGTAGGAAGTTAGTTCAATTTATATTTATTGTATAGAAGTAGCAACCCCATTTCTACCTTTTAGACTGCAGTAATTGTAATATCTAAACACTTTTGGCATTGACGTGAATGAACTGTAAAATTTTGATTTTAATCTTGAAAGACATTTGTAGATGGGGTGGTAGATAAATTACTAAACCCTTAATTTACAACACCCACATTATTGCTGTTCCCATTGTATAACTGTTAGACAGGACGTGTTGTCGTCAAATATAAATTTTTTGAAGGAAGGCTTCACACGTTACACAACAAACACAATTCTGTAACTCAACACATAATCGTTTGAACAAATATGTACACTATCACGACGTTTCGCGAAGAACCAAAACACTTCGCGTCCTCAGTTGACGAAAGTCCTGGAGGTTAGCGAAAGTTGTTTTTGCAAACTTTCCGAACTCCTAACACACGTTGACCTGCAATAAGGTGGGTGAAGTTCATTAAGAGTTGTGAAATTGTTAGTTAAATCGGTCAAATAGTTTTAAGACTATAGAGAACAAAGCAACAAACATTTATATTTATTGAGAGAGACTAATTATATTGGTTTAAGTTGTTTAAAATTTAGTTATAAGCTTTGTATGTGCGTCAGCGAATGTTGAATATTTGATCTAAGTTATATTTATGTTTACAATAATAGCATTTTGAATTTAATGAATGTAAACTAGTGAATTTAAATGTGTTAAATAAAATAGTAAATAATTGCTATTAGTTGACTACCTGACAGACGGTGTTACGGCCATGCTGGTTTCTAAATAAGCTTCATAATAATTAACTATATATAGAATTGCACAATAAAACATATATTATTATTACGGTACTTCAGAGAAACATTTTCATAATTACTAAAATTAAATACGAAATAAAGAAATGTTGCTTCCTAGTGCTAATGACTGTTCCTGGCTTTGGCAATAAAATAGAGGACAGTGGCGCATTACAACAGTTTTGTGTTACCTTTCAAATAAAGTAACTTTTTTCCAGCTAATAAATCAGCCGAAATCTGGAAGTTTGCCAAACAATCAAGTTTCTGTAATAAAGTTATTCGTTTTTGCAGACCATTCAGTTTTTATATTGTATTCATCACAAACAAAACTAATTTGAATTAAGTGCCTTGTCTGTGAGTGTTTGTTCTGTCATATTACGAGTAATATTTATTTCAGTAATGAATCAGAGGAAGCAAAGTTTAGGACGATATTTTTTTATGAAATTAAACTATTTTGTAATTTACACTTTAAATTTTTTTGTAATTTAATAATGACAGGACTAATTAATTTATGCAGCACTAGTGGCAGTAATTCGTTTCTCTAAGAATTTTCTCGCTTTCTGTATACACGTTGCACATCCTCACACGTTAACAGTAAAACATTAACGCCTATGACGTCACGTATAATATTCCATTGGTTTACATGGAGTGATTAGGTATGCAAATAGGCATAATGTTGATGCAGGGAACATCCCCTTAAATTACCCTAACAGGGAGAAGGCAATGTAATACATAAATTGTACTGAATTTCCATTTGCACATGCTTGTATTTCCCCCAATAGTTACGGTTAAATAATTCCGTTATCTAGTACAGTACTGTACATGGAGTTTGTTAGGAGTGAGAAATACTTGTTACAGTATTATAAGAGATTTCAATATGGCGTGGAGTTTTTTACTACGGATGGATAATTTTATCGTGCTGACAAAAAATAGTGGAGAAACGTGTTTTTTTATCCTACTATTTTGTTCCTCTAAAATTAATTTAATAAATTCTACAAATAAATAAACACCTTTCAGGGAATCACTGGTACAAATTTAACAATTAAAAAAGAAAACTTTCCGGAAAATAAGTTGAAAAGATTAGGGGAGTTGAACTCTTCTGTACCTCCTATGATAAATTATCAAATTTATGAACACGTTTCTCAGTTTTGGTAAGCATATAGACATGCTTGAATTTTTCATTAAAATATCAACTCCTATAAGCGAGAGTAAGTACTAGGTGACAAATTAGTTCATTTGGAGTTAAAACAGTCGATTTAAGTTGGATTGTGATTAGATATGCTCTTTTGTTTTGTTTTCAAAAATGTATTTCAGGTCTTCGAGTAAAATGTTTAATTAAAACCTCTGTACATTTACTATGTTGAAAATCCCTAATGGCATATACACAGTAAGATAATTATAGATTGTTGTAGGCCTAAGCAGTTTCTTCTGATGAACGAAAAAACAAAAACTATTGTAAAAATTATAAATTAGTAATTACTTCTGAACTAAAAAAAGTCATAATTATAACCTGCGTCAGTTCTATAACATATTAAACTTAATATTTTTAAGTTATATTTTTTTCATGTGTATCAAATTAATCTTGACGTGATTTTTTAAGAGATCTTACTACTATGTAACATTATATTTTCATTTT
This sequence comes from Philaenus spumarius, assembly GCA_018207615.1. Lineage (NCBI taxonomy): Eukaryota > Metazoa > Arthropoda > Insecta > Hemiptera > Aphrophoridae > Philaenus > Philaenus spumarius. The sequence goes on from JAGFPH010010039.1 coordinate 36,753, forward strand.
TCAGGTAACGAACTTGTTTAATTCTTCATTACCATCAACAAATTTGAGAGCGGGTAGGAAACTGAACATTTCCAGATCTATGTCCATGGAAATTTTATTCATATTAAAATATTGAGCTCTTTATAAATTGTGTTCTTGAAGACTACGAACACAATTTGAAACAACCCTGTAAAATAAATTGTTCGTTGCTTTCACGAGAAAGTCGGGAATTTAAAATTAAAAATAATTTAGTATATGGCAATCTAACAGATTACACCACGGAGCTCCCTTTTAGGTTGAAACTCATTTAAAAAATA
>JAGFPH010010040.1:0-16724 GCA_018207615.1 Philaenus spumarius
GGTTATATTGGAATATTGTCTTCTCCCATTGCGCATACTGAAGTTATACATAGGAGTAAATATGAAATTCCTAAGTCTTTAATGCAACTATCACAAGAGGGTGCTCGTCTGCTAAAGAGGTAACTTTGCAGAAGTAACTAACAAAAATCAGTTTTCTAACAAAGTTCGGTAAAATCTGCGTTTTTCACTAACAAGATGTTATTCCAGAAAGTTTTGTTAATCACCAAAATATTTGTACCGGTACTGAAGATATTGTGTGCAATAATAATGATTTGGTTGAAAAAAATTATCCAGATTTTATACTAAGTTCGAATTAAGCATCTAGTAAAGAAAGTTTTTTTTTAATCTACGCAAAAGAAAAAGAAAACCCATGTTCCATGGACTTTTGAGCAGCAAAAACAGTTGAATGCTTTTAAAACTTTTATGAAAAAAATCTAAACCTGGAAAAAGGTTGTGAAAAAAGTTGATTTAATTGCTCAAGATGATTTTATAAAAAGTAGAACTTGGTATCAGATACTTTTGTATATAACATTAATGGAGGCAAAAACATTCACTGCCACAGTTACCAGAATTGATTAATACTTCATATCCTTAGCCAGGTATAGCTATGCTTCACTTATTTGCATTCTTTTGCATTTATTAAAAGCATCCTGCCAAAGAATTCCACTGTTAACTGTGTTTAAGTTCTCTTAATCACTTTGAACATATGCTCTTGATACTTCAAATTTGTTTATTGAAACTTTTAGACTTCAAAACTAAACCATGATTCTAAATATTTTAAATCTTGTTTGTATTTATTAAAAATATTGCACTAAGCACTAGGCCTATTTTTGTTTTATTTGAAAATGTAACTAGTTCTACTAATATGTTCTGGCCTTAACACTAATATGATTCTAGCTTATCACTCCCAACAAAATTTACTATAAAAATTCTCTTAATTATCTGATGTAAATAGAATATATTATATTAACAAGGGCAAATAACTCCGAAGCAAGATATTTTAGGAGGTGGAAAAAATGTTTGTGAAACATTTAAAAACCTTAAAAAATGCAGATAGGAGGTATCAATTACACCTTAACCCTCACTAAGTATTTTATAACTAAGTATACAACAGCTACAAACAGTTAACAGCTGAAATTAATCTATAACATTGCTTTTCCTGACTAACTCATCTAGGCCTAGAAAAAACACCTAGAAGGTGTTTGGATAAAGTAGTGTAGACTTAGCTATATAGGCAACTTTGAAAATGACAAAGGCCAACGATTATTTTATAGCAAATAATTTGAAATAAAATTAAGTAAAAATAAAATTAATGTAATTTAAATCAAAATCAATTCCAAATACAATTATTGTTAGAGGTGAGGAAGAAATACAAAATACAGATAATTTTTAAATTTTCTTAGTGTTATTGTCAACGAAAATTTGAAGTGGAGATGTCACATTTCACAGATTGCGGACTTCCTGGCATCTGCTTGCTTTGCTCTCCCAATGGTTTCAAGGATTACCAGCGTCAAAACCATAAAATCAGTTTACTCTGCATATGTATGGGTTAGTCTTCCGGGGAAACTCCATCGCTTTTAAAATTTTCCGTATTCAAAAACGAATAACTGAGTAATGTTTAATTTGAAATTTAATTAATCATTTCTGTTGAAAAATATAGGATTTTTACTTTTCCATCTATTTATAGGATCTATATGAAATGTTGATGTTTTTAAGGCATACCAGAGTAAGTTCGAAGGAAAATAACACAAGCCTAACCATAAACATGAGGGAAAGTAATGCAATATCCTGTGCACAGATCGGAATTTTTAGAACATGGTGTTTATTATTCTGGTTTAAAATTATTTAATAAATTTCCAAAAAATATAAAAAACAAAGTTGCTTTGAGAACTTTTACTTATCACTGAAAGGATAACTCTTGAGGCATGCTTTTTACTCAGTGGAAGAGTACTTCACCTCTGGGTGCCTGGGATGCATTTTGTATTCAGGATTACGACTCATATAATTGATTAATGTGAGATAACATGTATACACGGTTCACTGTGACAATTTGTTTGTATTTTATAAAATTTCTATCTTGTGTATTTGTATTGTGTGTTATACCTGATGGTTCTATGTGTATTTAAGGTATAGTGGAGGAGTACTTCGGCTCATAGCCTCTGGGTGCCTGGGATGCATTTTGTATTCAGGATTACGACTCATATGATTGATTAATATGAGATAAAATGTATACATATGGTTCACTGTGTCTTAATTTGTTTGTATTTTATACAATTTCTATCTTGTGTATTTGTATTGTGTGTTATGCCTGATAGTTCTATGTGTATTTAAGGTATAGTGGAGGAGTACTTCGGCTCATAGCCTCTGGGAGCCTGGGATGCATTTGGTATTCAGGATTACGTCTTATACAATTGATTAATATGAGCTAACATATGTATACATGGTTCACTGTGTCTTAATTTGTTTGTATTTTATAAAATTTCTATCTTGTGTATTTGTATTGCTTGTTATGCCTCATGGTTCTACTTGTTTTTAAGATAGTACAACTAAAATGTATACCGCAGCATTATTGAATATGTATGCCATAAATGATGCAAATCTAGTTCATAATACTCTATAGGCCTAATGTATTGTATAAAATACCACACGTACGAGTCAACATTTAGTGTGTCAGTTTGTTCCGCCTAGACAATTTAACATACAGAGTGGCAATTCAACATTCATCATGGGTTGGTCGCACACACAGAGTATAGTTGCATATTAGGCTACTATTTGATCTGATGATTAAGATTTGTTTTTAAATCTTGGCAATTAATACTAACTTCTATCAAATACTGTAGCTTTTTATAAGAAATGGCTATTTATTTAAGTTAATAACATTTATTTAATTCTGAAACATTGTTAAATATTGTAGAAATTTATCATACGCAAGTTTACTATTTGACCCTAGGCTAACCTATGGCAACAGAAATGCAAGAATAATAATTAGAAAAAACCTAAAAGGTTCTAACCTATAGTACTTAGTCACGATATGTTTACCTGTATTCAACATTTAACAGTAGGTAGAATGTAAAACAACGTCGTTGTCTGCAAAAATATTATTCTAGGGTCGAATAGTAAACTTTCGCCTATCATACTGTGGCATGGATTTGGATATGTAGAATATTTAATTCTATTTGTTAACCGTTCAGTTAGCTATTGTTGTCATAGTATAATTTTATACCAGACAAAAATGCACTACTTAAATGTTTCTCTAGACTATCAAACATCACAGTTTAGAAATTGTATAAATAAGTTATTATACTAAAAAGAAAGAAGTAACAAGAGACCGCGCGTGCAGTAGAGGTTTAAAAATCATTATTGTAGGTCTAATTAGGCACCTTGTGTTTTGCCCTTGATTATGCAAGTTTTGGATGGAATTTACAACCAATAAACCATAAAATAGTTAGGCCTAATATATAAACAATTTTGTTTTGAAAGTAGAAGCTGTAAAACCACTTTCCAGGAGATTTTCCCAGGTATCAAGCCTAATTTCATTAGTACTAGTGCAACTAAACGTGACCACAAGTAGGCTACTGATATAAAGACAAAAAACTTAACTTTTTCTTGTAAATATAAGGGATCTATACACTTCACGGATGGCGGGAATCAATTATAAACAGTACTATAAGAAATTACCAAACCAAAAGTTGTTTATGAAAATAAACATTGAAAACTTTAGCTATAATTTTCAGGCAATCGCCAGATAGAATACAGTAACAGCTTTCGTACAACATAGCCAGATTTGTCTGGAAGTAAGAAGTGCTACCATCATATATATATATATATATATATATATGTTTAGAAACTAAAAACATACTGTTATCGCCAAGGTTAAATTAAAACCTTGTAGGTTTTTTTATTTTAGGCCTAAAATCATACTGCGATCGCCCACTTTGAGCACAGTACTGCAATCACATAGGTTTTATTGGCTTGAGTTTACTATTCGACCCTAACCTAATACTTTTGCAGACAACGTTATTTTACATTCTACTGTTAAATGTTGAGTACAGATAAACATACTGTGACTAAATGCTATAGGTTAGAACCTTTTAGGTTTTTTTTATTATTATTCTTGCATTTCTGTTGTCAATTGCCATAGGTTAGCCTAGGGTCGAATAGTAAACATGCGCCGTTTTAAGTATCAGATAAAGGGCTTTCGAAAAACACCAACATGGCTTATTTATTTGCGACCAATAAATTTATTCTTTTATGATGAAGTTATGTTCAATTTGGAAAAGTTAATCAAGTTGAGTTTATTGTGTTGGCGCAAATTTACTATAAGCTTACAACCCTACGACAATAGAAATGCAAGAATAAAAAAATTGCCTAAAGATATAACTTATAGTCTTTAGTCACAGTATCTTTACCTGTATTCAACATTTAACAGTAGAATGTAAAACAAGGTTGTATCAGCCGAGGGTTGTATAGTAAATTTACGCCGTAGTGTCTATTCATAGCATTTACCTATGTTGTTTTTACGGTTCGTTGTTATTGGGTAAGAAAGTTTTGTAAAGTTAGTTTTAAGTTTAAACTTTTATGATAATTAATTAATGGCTACCACTTCTTTCTTAGATTTTACAAAACTATATAAACCAACAATTTTGCAGTAGGTCTAGGCTATATTTTTCAATGTTGTTAAAACTTGTTTTGATATGTCTTTCACATATTTTGTTGGAAAGAAATTATAAATATTATAGGCCTAGTTTAACGTAAAAATAACAGGCCTATAAAATTAGGAAAAAGACTAGTAGATTATTGAAATTAGGTTTTGCCTGCTAAATGATTTAACAAAATGTAGGCATTGAGGTTAGATCGATAACACTGCCTTTAAATATAGCCTTCACATTCATTTCTAACACCATTGACAACTGCTAAAGAAAATATTCACAAAGTAAACTAATTTATTTATTTAAATTTATTTTCATGATCTTCGCGAATCAATGAAATCTGCGTCCAATATAGATTCAAGCACAAACAAAACAAAAGAATGAAGTTGTTACTGTTGTTAGCCGGTAGCACTTAGCAGAAGGTATTTTCTCAATTTTGTTTGGGGTATTTAGTCACAGAGAAGAATTTTACAGATCCGGAATATGTAGGACTTTTGTCGAAAGTATTATAGTACATTTTTAATGCCTGAATAACACAAGTAAATGTATTTTTGCAACAACTCTTCAATTTGCATAATTTTGTATAAACTTATATATTCGTCAAACGTCAGTTGTTAGAAATTGCCTCCAGAGGCAGTTATTTATAATTGACATATATGGAAGATGGATGCAGAAATTATTAAAATTTCGAGATAAATAAATAAAGAGTATATACACATTTTATGGAATATAAACATTAACCAGATTATTCTAGAGATATATTCCAATAGGAATGAACCCGTGAAAATAAATTTAATGCGATATATTCCACTTCTAAAGTGGAAGCATTATCTCATAAATTTTTAATGTGAAGCAGTTACTAATAAATGCTATAAATATATATATATATATATATATATATATATATATATATGTGTGTGTGTTCGCACTCTAGCGGCCGCATTTTAAGTCCGATTTGGTCCAAATTTGGTACACTTGTTGGTTGTCTATGTGGCTCGGACGAGTTCGTTAGCCAAAAAAAATGCAACAACCGGAAGTACGTTTTTTGACCGGGAGTAACTATTTTTTTAGATTTTTACTACAAGAATGACATTTTTTTAGAGTTTTTTCTAAAAATATAAATGTAGGATGTTATTCTGCACATTTTATTTTTTTACGCGACCTTATAGCTCGCTTGGTTCCCCCAAAATCGACCAAAACGTAAAATACCATAAAAGTACCCGGTTCGAAGCCAAGTGGCTCAAACTCGCGAGGCCACTAGGCGCAAATTCTATTAATATATTGCGTACACACAGACAGCTGATCAACACCTATGTCCCAAATTCTTGGTTGAAACCCTAAAACATAGGCATATAAACTTTATTTTGGAAATTTGCTCAACTCACGTCAGCGGTCCGGCTGCGTGGTCGAATTATTATAAATGTTGTTGTAAAATATGCGAAATAATTTGATTTGAACATTTAACATTATTTACCAGCTTAACTTTGGGGTTATTATTAATCCTACACCTTTATTATAAAGAAAACGTAACATGATTATGTGTATAGAAGGCAGGGGTTTCCCCTAGACTTAGATATTATTGTTGTAGGCTTTTTGAAACTGTAGAAACTTTCTAGATAGAATACAAGTTTGTTTAACGTAATCCACATTTCGTTACTTTTGACAAGTTTCATTGTTTAAAGTACGTTATGCAAAAGTTTTAAATACGAGCACAATTTTTGTCTACTTTAAATGACGACTGCAAGAAAAATTATTTGTTTAGCCATAGAATTGTTGACATTTTTGCTGTAGCTGAAAACGTAAACGAATCATCGATAATAAACACATGTATGTAGAAGTAAAATTTGTCTGCGACACCAAAATTTGATGATTAAAGAAATAATAATAAAATTCATCAACATTGGAAACGTGATTCTTACTTTCACAGAGACTGATGTTTGTCATGTTTTTTATAACTTTGGTGCCCTTTCAGCTACAAAAAATTAAATCCCCAACTTTTAGGGTTTCGTGCCTTAAGGGTCGGCTCTAGTAAAACAGAAAGCAACCTGCGACTCCAGCGTAGCGGCGGTAGGTTACGCGGACATTGCTCATCCTAAATCCATTTAAAACCCGCAATTGTTCAAATAGCGTTTTTTTAAAAATACCAAACTCTTGGGGACAAAATTCTTCATCCGAATGGCTTGGTAATTTTTCGCTACAATTAATAGTTACAACGTAAAAAAATATTTAAAGTCACTCTATAGCGGCGGTAGGTTACACGGACATTGCTCAGCCTAAATCCATTTAAAACCCGCAATTGTTCAAATAGCGTTTTAAAAAAAATACCAAACTCTTGGGGACGAAATTCTTCATGCAAATGGCTTGGTACTTTTTCGCTATAATTAATAGTGACAACATAAAAAAATATTAAAAATAAATTTTTGAAATTGTTAATAAATATTAAACAAAATGTTTTTCTTAATTTTGGAAAAGCCATTTGCATGCGTATTGGCCATAGCTTTAAAATGACATATCGTTCATAATTATCCGATCAAAAATAAAGGAAAAATTTGGATTTTAATTTAACATTGGTCTTATGGAGTGTCAACCAACATGGCTGACAGGTAGAGCCGACCCTTAAACGGGCTCGTTTGGATAAAACTACCACAATTTGTCATATTTATAAAGCTCATTATAAAGCTATCATTCGTCTGCACCATGTGTAATTTACCCAAATTGTATTTATGTTGAGTATATGAAGCGTTGCTGATAATATCATTATGGCCCCGCCCCCAGCTCGATTCGCTCACCAACCCTCTCGGCGAATCAAATGCAAACAGATTATTGTTTAGGCTACTCTCTGTTACCGGTATCCTGAATCCTGAAGCATGCGTAATAAGATCAGAGTTGTTGCGCGAACGACAGGAATGTTTGATATAATAGAGACACGTTGCGGGACGGCAGATAGTACGAAACCCTTGTCGAGTCTAACTCGTAGCTCCCGTTTACTTGTCGATGAAAAAAGACGAGTTCTTCATATATTGTAAACAGTTTTTGAGATTTACGACGTTGAATACTATTTTGTGTCCGCCGTTTTGAAAATATACGAATTCATTAAGTGTGTGTACCTTAAGTTTTGTCACACTTGAGTTACAACTACTACTAAATAGATTTACTGTGTTTTTATGAACATTTTCTTTGTATTGGAACGCTTCATCAAAGTTTCTCCGAGTCTTCCATAATCAGTGTTGTGTTGGGCTCAGTTAATAGGTGAAGGTTAGCCTTTGATAAGCCATACGTACAGTAGAGGCGACTGAGCCAAGCACTCGCAACAAAGCCAGCCTTATAAGCAAACCTGCATTTATTGCAAGAGATGATGAAACCAGAGCCAACGAAACATTCCTTTACAGTCTGCCCGGGTGCAGAAGGACCGAACTAAGTTTGCTAAACGAACATTTAAATAATGTAGATACGTACGAGGACTTCGCCCCCACCTACACTCGCGGAGAAGCAAACGCATATTATGTATTGTATATTCTGATATTATCACGAAAACTGCGATAGATTAGGACAGAGGCACTTGGATTTGGGTAGGATGGTGGGGTAGCGGTAACCTAGATCCTGATACAAGATCAATAGGGCCAGAGTTTTGCGTGAATGACAGGAATGTTTGTTTGTATAACAGAGATTATTATAAGTTATATTTAACCATATATAAACCATTATGAAGACGGGTAATACTTGGTTTCACAAATTTAAAGAGCAATGGTATCAAGTAATGAGATGATAATTGTTTGTTTTAGCTTTTAATTTGTTTAAAAAGTTAGACCCGCACTTATCGTTACAATAGGATCAGAACAGGTGTTATTTGGACTTACCAAACTAAAGTAATAATAGGGTTTTCAAATGTAAAATATTATGGTTTTGCATTAATAAGTTAATTAAACTTTTTTATAAAATTAAAATTGCTCAATATTATATAACTACTACAGCCTACTAGTAGTTATTATGTAAGGCATACAACAATTAAACAATTCAAATTTAAAGTAATAAAAAATGGTTAAAACATTTAACAAAGGTTAGAGCCCATTTTTTTATACCAGGATAATAAATTTAACTTTAACAGTAAATTCTTCAGATTTGAAAATTGAATGTTGTTGATTTCATATCATGTATCTGTTATTCCATTTCATTTAACAATATAGCCAAAGTACTTTGGCCTTCTTGAATCATAGAACTTCTAAAGTAATTTTGAATAAGTTTTTATTTTATAATAATCTCTTAGCTTTGGATAGTGTGACGGGGAGGGATTGCGCATCGTAGTAGACAGGTCGCTCAGCTGCAAAGCGCCTTAACATACATACTACGTAGCGGACGCGCTTATACCGCCCAGTCCTCATGTTCTTAGATTTTTCGAAATAATTCTCTCACATTCAATTGTAGAAAAACATGGAGTAAACTTAATTAAATTATCACCTCAATTGACGATGCTATTGTCACGGGCTACCTTTACACTTTTTTGAGAACTTAAATCCCATCTTTATTTTGAGCCCCTAGCTAACTTTATTTTCTTTTGTAAACTCGTATACAAAAATATCATTACACAAATTTAATTGATTTATGTCAGACTTTAAGTTTTGGAACTGATTAAATTATCTTGACGTTTATTAATACAAACAAATAATATGTTCTGGTTTTAACATTTGTTTCTAATGATAAATTAATCATATTTTTATAAATGTTTGTTCTAAAATTGTACACCATTTGTTTTAACGAAATAATACTCTACGGTGATGAAAAGAATCGTTCATTATTTTGTGTCAGGAATTATAATTTTGGACATTAAAAGTACTGAACTCAGCTTATTCAGGGTCTGCTCCAGTAAACGAGAAAGCAGCCGGTGGCGCCAGCGCTTCACCATATAACCGTATGTGAACAGTGCAATTTCTTTCACAGCGCTTTGACATTGCTTCATTTCAAACCATTTTATAAATCCATCTTTTGTAATTGAGTGCTGCAAAAAAAAAAAAAACAGTACATTTTTTATAAAATTGCGGATCCGGCTTGCGATTTACTTTTAATTATGAATTGTTTATTGTGTAAAGAAAAAAGTTCAAATTTTGTACTTCAAAAATGTAAATTAAGTGACAAATGAAAGAATTTAAAAAAAAACGTGAAACACAAAACGAATGCCTGCCTATTGTGACTGTGGTTAAAATGAAACCTTGCAAACAGTTTTATGATAAAAAATAAACGAAATAAATGGTTTTAAATTTAACATTGCTCATATGGGATAAAGATCTAAGATGACCGCCACTACAGCAGACCCTTATACAGTTCAGTGTTGATAGTATAATCAACTGTTTTATTCTATCTCTCTAAACTTTCATGTATGCAATTCCACCTACTTAAAATGGATAATTTGAAACAATTTGTACCCCTACTTATAATGTTTAGGTTATATTTTTGCTTAGGAGTAATGAATTTTCTTTTCAACCTTTATTATAATTACTGTTATATCACAAAATTAATAATCTGATTTTGGGATTCAATATTATTTACCATCTTAGATATGAAATTATAATTCATTCTATCCCTTTATTAAAAAGGAACTATTAAATAATGGGTTTGTAATGGTAATAAACGGTACCAGAAACTTTCACGTACTTTCTCTCACAAAAATATTTAAATTATTAAACAGATTTACTGTGACTCATAATTGTATTAAAGTTTCAGAGGGGATAAATTAAAGTAGGAGGAGAGTAACTAATAAATAGTATTATTAGCTGAACGAGAATTTTTAGAAAGATGCGGTGTTTTGCATATGGTTGGGTACATTAAGGGCTACAAATAAGCCAAATTTTATTAAAATCGTTAGAGCTTTTTTTTTATAAAAAAATTATAACTGATTTTTTGGGAGTTTTTTGGCCAAAAAGGGGATAGTTTTTCAAAAATTTTCTAAACCTTTTCTCGTGCATCTATACAGGCCTAACTGAAATGTTTGGTGCCAATTTGTTCGAAATTGATCGAATAGTTTTCTCTCTAGCTTTGCATACAAACAGACAGACATTTTGCAAAAACCACTTTTTTGGACTCAGGGGGTCCCAAAACCGATATTTCCATAAAAATCTCAACATCGATTTTTTTGCGATCACTATAATTTTTCTATGCTACAGCATACTGAGAAAGTAAAAGGGATTGACGGAGAGGTGCCCCAGTATTAGTATCTATATAAGCGCAAAAATATTACGTAGCTAAATGTATTCCTCATTACATGAATACATTCTCTAATTATATTAATTATTAAATTATTATATTAATTAATACATTATTAATTGTATTCTGCTTGTCACTGACAAAATAAGTAGGCTTGCGTGGCACAGGGTACAGCCTACACGGTGTAGCAGAAAGGTGACCTACCTCATTCTTTAGGCTACTTATAAGGCGAAACTATCAGTGTGAGCTTCTTCATCGTGTTACGTAGATTTTAATAAAATCTGAATAAAAAAAACTGTTCACTGTAAGTCCCTATTTTGGGACCATAAACAGAATGGTGCCAACACAAAAACACCCTCTCTATTTAGTTAGTTTATAACAACTTCATTGGATTCCTAACCTGTCGTTGTGCAGGACCGTTTTGATAATGACGTAAAATGAGTAAACACTGTATTTCGTAAATACATATTAAAATATTGCTAACAAAATTGCTTAAAAATGAAGACTAGTCATTTAAAAACGTGGTATTACATCATTTACAGTAAAAAAGTTCAAGTAATCGTAGGTCCTAAAATGCCATCATTTTTTTTTTTGTACTAAATAAACACCTACAAAAGTTAGTGTACGTACGTCCGTTCGCAGCCTACGTGAGTAACACTATAATATAACAGCTGATTTCCCCCATCTTCTGTAATACTTAAACAAAGCCTAGCGTAGATTACAATTTGAGGTTATGTTTACAACTTCAATAAATTATATAATTTCATGTGAAGTTGATTCGTTTAAATATGAGTTATAGTACTAACGTAGACTATAATACGTTATAGAATTTGCTTTGAGGTTATAAAATGAATATAAATACAACCTTTTATCATCAATATACTTATTTGTACAAATTTGAAGAAGAGATAAAAATTCGTTCACGCCTGAAACTTCGTATAACATAAAAAACATTTTCGATTATAAATTTCTTCATGTTTAATATTAATAACTTGTAAATAATTTAATATATCAATATGAAATAAAAAGCTATTAAAAGATAGGCCTAATACTTTTATCTTTATTTTGACATACTATGATAAAATACATAAATACAAAATTTGAAAAATTAGGCCTTTAGTTTTATAAAATCATATCTAAATAATTCATATATTAATAGGCAAGCACAAAACTTGTCGTCCTTTTTTCTCAGCTTGTGTGCATCGTAGGAGAAATTCGCGCATACCGTTAGAAAGGTAGTGTCCTGTAGATGAGCAGAATCCCATTATAATTTACATCGGTCCTCAGGGATACGCCCCAGTGGCCCTCAAAGTTTCAATGTTAATCTTATGGAAGGTCAATCTTAAGGAAGAAGAAGAAAGATTTCTTTTGATTTTATCGGGGGCACAAAAAACAGCTGTTCGTATGAAAAGCTTAAAACAGCTGATTTTGATCAACAGCTGATTTCGATCAACAACTGATTTGGATCAAAAACTGAATATAATTTTAGGTTAAGTAAATCAAGCAATAGCGAAGCATTGCCGGGTCCACTAGTCCTTATAATTGCCGAGTTCAAAATCCAGTTGGGTAGGCCTGCATAAAGTCTGTTGTTTTTAAATTGTATTTTTTTAAATGATGTATTTCTGATGTGTATCCAATTAATATGCCTGTAATTTTGCACGGGGGCTTACTAGTATTAAATAATTGTTGTGCAATTATGAAGCTGACATGATACCAAATTTCAAGCCGATATCAGTTATTAATATTAATGCAATAGACATACATGGTATTCCGATGATTGGTCATGATATGACTAGTAAGTTTAGGCTGCTGTTGGCAACAATGCACAATAATGGATCCTTTGGCCATTATAGTACTGATGTCCTCTGGCCGATAGTTTTCACAGGTATACAATTCAATAAAAAATTAAACAGGCTTAACAAAACATATTTTTGAAATTTGTAATACAAATTTACCGTTTTTGAGTTATTTTTATAGACAAATTTGAAACGGCCGCCATTTTGAACTGGATTTTACGTTAACTAGGTCTTAACGTAATTCAGGGTCGTGTCAAGTTTGAAATAAATAGGTTCAACCGTTGTAGAGGTACACATTGTTTAGTAAAAACAAAATGGCCGCTAGTCGGAAACTATAGGTCCTATGATTATTGGAACTGTTTACTTTAAATTATGCAATAAACACGTAGGTGATATACCCTGTATATTGTAAAAACAATTTGAAAGTAAGTGTTAAATTGAAATTATTATAGCAAATTAGTCTAAAACCTCTAGGCAGGGACGTTCGGGATTTAATAATAAGAGAAATTAGTTGTTTTTGAACACATTTGATTATTTTACTAAATACTACTTAAATATGCTCCGTATACCAGGACACTTCACACACTCTTCACCAAAACTGTGTGTAGCACATTTAGGAAACATTGCAGTTGAAAGACTATGTTCAGTGTCTTCTCCTGACTTGAACCCTAATCAACTTCTTGCTCTTGGGCTATCTGAAGGACACAGATTTTCTTTTAAAACCAACAACTTTATATACTAATAGAATATGTATAAAGAATATATATTAAGAAATGAAGTCACAATTGTTCAAGAAGTTTCAAAGTTTCAGCTAACATACATGACAACTTAATTAATTTTGATGAAAGATGAAAGGAACACAACTTAAGGCTCTTCTTTACCTTGAAGAAAACTCCCGAGTGTACAGTATGATTTCAATACAAAAGGTCTGACCGAAGCCGCAAAATCGTTGAAACATGCATTCGTAATAACGCGTTTCGGATTCTATTTAGAAATTAATAATCTGGGAAACTTCTTTAAGTTATGAAGAAGGTTTTGTATTTTTTACGTGTTAGCTTAAAATATGGAAATTATTGCTTAAGGGGAGCTGACCTCAAACAAATTTGTTAAAATCATTTTTTTATTTTAATGATTATTGTGCTTTCTGCTCTTTAAATTGATATATAACAGCAAACAAAGATATATTTCATTTGCATTAGATAAGAGAAAAATGTTTTTCTGAAACCATGCAAGCGCGATATTGCTACATACCATATAATATGATATGATTCGCTATTTTGTGTTTTGTAAATAAATCCATTTCTCCGAAACAGTGTTTTTTTTTACTAAATGTACCTTTTTCTCAATAACCGTTAAAGCTAGGACCTTGAAACTTTGCACACACATGTAGGGCATTATTATACATAATCACTCCAGTTGATTTTTATAAATACCCAAAAACAAAATAGTTAAAACATATTTTATGGGAACTTTTACGTTTAAAAAATGTATACTTATGAAAAAAAATTTACCAAACAAATAAATTAAGATAAAACAAAATCCTCTGGAGAAAATGTTGACAAAGGAAGTAGAAAATAATAGACAAATTTCAGATCTCTAGCTCTAATGGTTTAAAAAAAAAGGCACATAAGCTAACATGGCGCAAGATAGAGAGGTCTGCTCCCCTTAAAACTCCCAAAAAATGCGTTAAAAGTAATCGATTTTTACTCAGTTAAACTGTTGATTAAAAGGAGTTGCCGTCGATTTCTTTCAATTATGAGTTATAAAAACAAAAGCACAAAGCCTTTATGAACAATTTAAGATGTTTCGCAACTTTTTAGGCTGAAAAACTGCGTCCGAAACACGGTAGTACGAAGTGCATGTTTTTGCTGTTTTACGCAAGGTATAGAAGAAGTTTAAACTCTTCACTTTAGAGCTTATTTTGTTCAATAACTTTTTAAAGTATTTTAAATTCTCTACAAAAATGGTTCTGTAAGATTGTTTGGTGCGATCAATATTTTTGGAGATATGGAGGAGGTAAAGTAAGGCATTTCTGTAGGTACGGTTGAAAACGTGTTTAAATTAACAATTTCTGGACGATTTACCGTATAATTAACATTAACGAGTGTTTTGACAATATAGGCAGCAGACATGTGGTTTAGTATTTGATGGACCCTTTGCTCTGAATGTAGTAAAACGTCTCCACCGAAATAGCGTCGGGTTTGGGGGTGGGAGGGGTGGAAAGTGTAAAAACTGTGTTTTCTAGGTTTTTGCAAATAACTCGTAAGCCCTACACTTCAGAACTTAGTTTGTTCAACAACCTTTTAAAATTCTCTACAAAAGTACATTTTTTACTTTCTCCCCCTATACCATAGTATATATGGAGAAAGTATTGAATTCGTCAAAATTTTCGAGTTTGAGTTTTTGGTGGAAATATCCGTTTTGGGTCCCCCAGAACCTAAAAAAGTGGTTTTCGGAGTGATGTGTGTGTGTGTGGGGGGGGGTGTCTGTGTGCGTGTGTGTGTGGATGTTATCACACCTAGAGCCTAAACCAGTCGTCCGATTTTGGTGAAATTTGGTATGGAGGTACTAATCCACGGTATCTCCAAGTATTTTGTCATTTTTGTGAATTTTGATTTTTAAGGGTAATTTTCCCATAAAAACCATTAAAATAACGGAAAAATAAACTTTTCTCAAAAACGGCTCTAACGATTTTGATTAAAATTTTATGGTTTAAAGTACTATAAACTATAAAATTTTAATCAAAATCGTTCGAGCCGTTTTTGAGAAAAGTCGGTTTTTCCGTTATTTTATGGGATTTTTATATAAGACTAGCTGTTATACTTTCCAGGGAAATGACAGTGCATTTTTTATCTCTTAACAAAATTATAAGCTATCATTAAAAAAAACAATAATACGAAATTTATGGTCTCTTTCATACACTTTTGGCTTCATGAAATAATATTTTTTTATTAAGTTCCTATAATGAGGGAGAAAGTATGTGTCAGTTTCCTGATACCGTTTATTTTGTAACGTATCAAATAAAGAATCTACTTTGTAAAACTAATTAGTTGATTGAGCTTAACTTTGAGAAGATGGAATAAAACTTGAACACTGTATCTCTCAACTATTACGTTTATTTACTCGTACGCGTTTCAACGACAATGTCACCATCATCAGTGATACAAGAGTTACAGCAACCAAACCGTAACTCATCAAGCTTACGTTATAGTTTTATTATTGCAGCTTATATATCATTGGAAACATCTACAATGTCGTTGAAACGCATTTTAGGAAATAAAAGTATTAGTTGTAAGATTTTAGTGTTTTATTCTGCACAACTACGAGATTGTAACTCTTGTTCTATTTCCAACTACAGACAAATAATTTTCAATTGACGTTGGAGATTGGTAGAATATGTTTGTGTCATGCCATAAATGTACTGGATTTCCGTTTCCGTGCAGTCTGGTCGTTAATTCGTGTTATTCTGTCTACTGTTGTTTTTATTTCGAAAGATGGCGGCAGAAATTACTGGATTCAATTCATTTTTATGTTAATTGGTTTTGAATAAAATATATTATAGACTAGCTGACCCGTACGGCGTTGCCCGTGGTGGTTGGTATTTTCAGTCTTTTTAACGTAATTGTATTCTTTTTAAGTGTTCAGTCAGTGAGTGGTATTTGGCTTTTATATACATAGATCTTAAATAATAAAAGCACTATTAATTGTCATAATAATAAAAGATCTGAAATTATGATTTTAGTAACTTTGATCCCCCCAAACCCCTCCTAAATTTTCGAAATTTTTCAAACCTTTTCTTATTGAGCACCTATGGCCCTAGAGGAAGCTACATACCAAATTTCATTCCAATCCATTCGGTAGTTTTGAAGAAATCTTTTTTCAACAACTTTGATCCCCCCAAACCCCCCTAACATTTCGAATTTTTTCAAACCCTTTCTTATTGAGCACCTATGGCCCTAGAGGAAGCTACATACCAAATTTCATTCCAATCCATTCGGTAGTTTTGAAGAAGTAATTTTTTAATAACTTTGATCCCCCCAAACCCCCCTAAAATTTCGAATTTTTTCAAACCCTTTCTTAGTGA
>JAGFPH010010040.1:16734-33940 GCA_018207615.1 Philaenus spumarius
AAATACGTACCAAATTTCATTCCAATCCGTTCGGTAGTTTTGAAGAAATCGTGATTTAATAACTTTGATCCCCCCAAACTCCCCTAAAATTTCAAATTTTTTCAAACCCTTTCTTAGTGAGCACCTATGGCCCTAGAGGAAGCTACGTACCAAATTTCATTCCAATCAGTTCGGTAGTTTTGAAGAAGTCATTTTTTAATAACTTTGATCCCCCCCAAAGCCCCCCTAAAATTGCGAATTTTTTCAAACCCTTTCTTAGTGAGCACTTATGGCCCTAGAGGAAGCTACATACCAAATTTCATTCCAATCCGTTCGGTAGTTTTTGAGAAATCGTGATGAGTGAGTCAGTGAATCAGTGAATCAGTGAGTCAGTGGGTTTTGGCTTTTATATATATATAGATAATACACAACGTTTGCTCCTATAACCTAAGTAAGTAACCTGTTTTAAAAATGTGTTCAACAATACGATGGTATTTTGTTTTAGAATTATGTTCAGCACTCACATACCGTTTTTTAACAAATTTCCAGTTATTTTTTACGCGTAGTGAGCTTCCATTTTGTTGTACAGTTCGTCAATAACTATCGTACGATAGTGATTCAGCTGAATATATCGACTTTGGTAGCCGATGGCGGAGAGTCGCTCACTCGGACAATTTGGTTGTGGTCCAGTGCTGTCTTGCCGAGATAATACAATTACGTATTTTTGTTTCATTTCAGTGCAAATAATTGATCACACAACCATCTTTCCTTTAAAGCTTCGAACAAGCACTGAAAGAGATTTCACTCGCCAAAATAAATAGCCTTTGAATTTCATACGATAATATTAATTTCCTGAGAAATATTTAGACTTCTTTGGTGAATCTGGTTTATCAATTAAACTCCCCAACATAAAAATAATAAACTAACTCAATATGTCCATTTAAAAGCATCGTCCATCGTATTCAATTTAAATTATTAGCTCATGTACGAACGATGTATCTGTCCAAAAGGTTATCTGAGTGGACGGATTACGTTTAAAGAGTTCTTTTACGCACGTAGGTTATCTTTTGCAAACGATAAAGTTATTTGTTGCAGAGAGAGTAAGTTGGTGTCGGTGCTTTTACTGAATCAATAAAGTGAGGTTATGACTAAGTGAATATCAAACAAGTGCAAGTTTAAACAGCTGTTTTGGCGTGATAGCAAAGCTAGTTTTGGTAAGCTGTAGTAGTGTTGTAGGTTAAGTTACTTTTTACACGCCAGAGAGGGATTTCAACATTTTGACTCATTTACGCTATTAATTCAAGCTTCCTAAAGGAAGAATCAAAAATTTAATTACCTAAAACTTTTAGATACAGCTGCTGACCTAATTTTAATATTGTTAAAATTTTGGATTACAACATTATTTTAAGCATCACGAGCGTGCTCCTATAAAAAACGAGTGTACGTACGTACGTGAGTAATATATAATATAACAGACGATTTCACCCGTCATCTGTAATAATTAAACAAACCCAGTGTAGATTATACTTTGTGGTTATGTTTACAACTTCAATAAGTATAGTTTCTTGTGAAGTTGATTTTTTACTTTCTCCACCCTATACGTAGTATATGGAGAAAGTATTGTTTTCGTAAAAATGTTCGAATTTGAATTTTTAATTGAATTATCTGTTTTGGTGCTCCCAGAACCCCAAAAAATTGTTTAGTGCAATTATCTGTGTTGGTGCTCCCTGAACCCAAAAATATTTTTAGTGGAATTTTTTGTTTTGGTGCTCCCTGAACCCAAAAAAGTGTTTTTAGAGTGGTGTCTGTCTGTCAGTCTGTCTGTATGTATACACGACCAGAGAGGACACTATTGGTCCGATTTTCATGAAATTTGGTATGTCGGTACTAAACCCTAATATCTCCAGGCGTTTTTTCATTTTTTTTGAATTTTTAATTTTTAAGGGTAATTTACCCCTAAAAATTCATAAAAAATGACAAAAATGCAAATTTCTCAAAAACGGCTCTAACGATTTTGATCAAATTTTCAGTATTTATAGTGCTTAAGATATCAAACAAAATAACACCACCCGCTTTTATCAAAACTTCGGCGTTTTATAATTATGGGGAATGTTTAAAAATAAACAAGTTTGTGTTGTCAATCTAGCATCGCGGCGGCGGCCGCACGGGGTAGCACCACGGTAGCGAGCACAGCCAGTAATTCAAAGGTCGCGCTAACGAATCCCGCCTGGGACAATAATTTTTTTATACGATTGACGTAGGTAGAATATTATTTTTTGTTTTGTTCTAAAAAGTAGTAAAAAATAAAATGATTAAAACAATATTATTTTGACTACAGTAAGTTGGGAGAAAGTTTGTGTCAGGTAACTGATACCGTTTATTTAAAATACGTAACAATACGCTATAATACGTTACAATATTTACTTTGATAAAAGGATCATATGTCCGTCTACGTGACTTTTTTGTAATATAAGTATTTACTTACTTTAAATATATTGTTGGCTGACGCGTTTCGGAACTAGTTTCTACTGATTGTTGGGACCTGAGCCTAACGTTGAAATTTACCTAGAATAAAACTAATGCACGCAATATCGATGACGTATCTGCTTGTATATCCCGAAATGTAGTTGTGTCAATAGTTCGTGACTTTAGTGAGGCAATACTCTACACAACATGACTCACAGATGTATAAGCTTACACTAAGTGCATGTCATCTGTAGATTTAACTGGTATTTAGAACTTCTGTCTGTATATTGAGTAAGTGATTGGAACCTAATGGCCATTTAGTGGATCATTAGACAGTGGAACTAAACTCAGACAGAGAAAAGTGGTCGGTTATAAAATTCTTCTAAACTGTGGTATTTGTTGTTGTTTTCTTAGTCAGACATTTTGTAACGTTACAAATATATTGAACAACACAAATGTTAAATATTACTATTTTTAATGAACTATGATATTAAAATCAATATTAACTGATAGAAAATAAACGCACAAGAAAACGATGTAGTAAAGAAAGAAAATACAGAATTAAAAAATATTATTAAAGTAACCAAATGAAATTATGAATATTGAAAGCGTTCGAGATTGAAATAGTAACAAATAAAAGGATGAACATAATATAAAATAATTTGACCACGCAGCTGGACCGCTGACGTGAGTTGAGCAAATTTCCAAAATTAAGTTTATAGGCCTATGTTTTAGGGTTTCAACCAACAATTTGGGAAATAGGTGTATTCACAACGGTGCTGAATAGCTGCAAAATGGTTCGCACGCCATTCCGCATATTGGGAGTATCTTCAATACACAAAGCATTGCGTGCTTCGAACGCCAACCCCCGTATTGGGAGTATCTTCAACACACAAAGCATTGCGTGCTTCGCACACCAACCCCCGTATTGGGAGTATCTTCAATACACAATGCATTGCGTGCTTCGCACGCCAACCCCACGATAGGATCCACCACATGGCTTTGAACCGGGTACTTTTATGGTAATTTACGTTTTGATCGATTTTGGGAGAACTAAGCGAGCTATAAGGTCGCGTAAAAAACAAAATGTGCAGAATAACATCCTACATTTATATTTGTAAAAAAAACTTTACATGTTCAAACAAAAATCATTCTCGTAGGAAAAATCTCAAAAAACAGTTACTTCCGGTCAAAAAACGTGCTTCCGGTTGTTGTTTTTTTTTGGGGGGGGGGAACGAACTCATCCGAGCGACGTAGACAACCAACATGTGTACCAAATTTGAACCAAATCGGACTTAAAATGCGACCGCTAGAGTGCGAACACATATATACATATATATATATATATATATGATTTTTAATGACACCCCAAAACGTGTTCTGGGGACCATGATCGGTGCTCATTTGATACTCCCGACCTTGGGTCTTATCATAATGACCGCTGCAATAGCTCATTTTTCCTATGGAAATTCGCTAATAAACTGAGGATGACCAAACAGGTCTACCTAAATTGGTCTCTTTTGCTCATTTTTTGAAGAATCAAGTAATTATTTATGTTCGTATTTTCTTCAGTTGTAACTAGGCTGTGTTTATTTGTTGTCTTTTATTATTTTTTTAAATTTATTTATTTACTATCCACTCCCTCCAGAAGCAATACATATCCAAAATATGAACACATCTATTGCAGCTATTTTATAAACTAGCAATCAGTGAGAGAAAAAAAAATAAAAGTCAACATCGGACATGAAGTGAACCTTGACTTGTATCATATTCTTAAATTTAACTTTCACCCAACCGCACTTATCCACCTATACATGAAACTAATATACACAGCTTATTACAATAATATTTGCTTATCTAAACTCAAAGTAACCACACATTTACTTGAATACAAAAATATAATTCAGTTCAAATAAAAAAAACCCTACATTACTCTGGAAGAGAGAAAAAACAATGAAAAACACCCGGCTCCACTAAAGGCATAGCCCGCTTTGGGGATAGCCACTCGTACATTTTGCGAAACATAACATTTATATTTAGAAAACATAAAATTAAGAAATTGGTTATTTGAGCAGGATGTGTTTGAACAGTGTCATATTTAATATGACGGCAGTAAGACAAAAATTAACCTAAAGATATGTAGCTTCTAAATCAATAATTCTAATTTACAAAAAGTTTTTTCAAAAATTATTTTCCCTTAAAAATATTGGCGAGCATTCTACACAAATATTAACAATATACATTAACACGTTCTTACTAAACAAGAGAGAAAACAAAGTAAAAAAGGCAAATTACAAAAAATGTACACATATTTTAGACCATTAAGGGTCTACTCCAGTAAAAATAAAATGGATTTTTATCCCATAAGAGCAATGTTAAATTTCAAACCATTTATTTCGTTTACTTTTTATCATAAAATTGTTTGCAAGGTCTCATTTTAAGCACAGTCACAATACGCATCCGTCTTGCAATTTACATTTTTTACTTTCTCCACCCTATACGTAGTATATGGAGAAAGTATTGTTTTCGTAAAAATGTTCGAATTTGAATTTTCAGTTGAATTATCTGTTTTGGTGCTCCCAGAACCCCAAAAAATTGTTTAGTGCAATTATCTGTGTTGGTGCTCCCTGAACCCAAAAATATTTTTATTGGAATTTTTTGTTTTGGTGCTCCCTGAACCCAAAAAAGTGTTTTTAGAGTGGTGTCTGTCTATCAGTCTGTCTGTATGTATACACGACCAGAGAGGACACTATTGGTCCGATTTTCGTGAAATTTTGTATGTAGGTACTAAACCCTAATATCTCCAGGCGTTTTTTTCATTTTTTTGAATTTTTAATTTTTAAGGGTAATTTACCCCTAAAACCCATAAAAAACGACAAAAATGCAAATTTCTCAAAAACGATTCTAACGATTTTGATCAAATTTTCAGTATTTATAGTGCTTAAGATGCCAAACAAAATGACACCACCCGCTTTTATCAAAACTTCGGCGTTTTATAATTATGTGGAACTATTTAAAAATAAAAAAGTTTGTGTTGTCAATCTAGCATCGCGGCAGCGGCCGCACGGGGTAGCACCACGGTAGCGAGCACGGCCAGTAATTAAAAAGGTCGCGCGATCGAATCCCGCCTGGGACAATAATTTTTTTATACGATTGACGTAGGTAGAATATTATTTTTTTGTTTTGTTCTAAAAAGTAGTAAATAAAATGATTAAAAACAATATTATTTTGACTACAGTAAGTTGGGAGAAAGTTTGTGTCAGTTAACTGATACCGTTTATTTAAATTTCTTTCATTTGTCAAGTAACTGACATTTAGTAAGTACAAAGTTTGAATTTTTTTCCTAACTCAATAAAAAATTAATAATTAAAAATAATTTGCAAGAAGGATCCGAAATTTTATAAAGAATATTCAGTTTTTTTTTTCAACACTCAATTACAAAAGATAGACTTATAAAATGGTTTGAAATGAGGCAATGTCAAAGCGTTCAGCTGCAAGAAATTGCACTGTTTAGATAGGGAACAGTGATACCGGAAGTGCGTTTCCTGTTGCTTTCTCGTTTACTGGAGCAGACCCTTAATCAATAATACATTAAGATCACTATACTATATAATAATTATTAACTATACCAGGTGTCTTAAACGTCCTCCCCACTTTAACTTTTATGTTTGTTAAAACAAACAAAAATATCCTTTGGGAAACGATACTAACTTAGCCCAAAGTATCTTTTGAAGCAATCGGAAATTTTGAGTGTCCCCTAAAAATGGGGGATTTTGGGGGCAACTCAAATTTTTTAAGTGGGAAGTATGGTGGGAATTTTTTTAAATTCTCTAATATGTAGGAGTCGACTTAAAATTTACGAAATCGATTTGGAAACAATATTTTAGGTCAAGCACTTTGAAATAAATATATTTGTCTCTTGAAATTTGTTCTTGAAACTCTTCCTTTTCGAGATATTAGCAACGTAATGTCGATTTATTTCAACACGTTCAGGGCCGCCATTTTGTTTTGGGTAGTCCGATTTTTATTTTCTTTATGTCATTTTCCTAGTCTTAAATAGACCTTTAAAATGAGGTATCACATGACCATACTTCCCATTTAAAAATTTTGTGTTGCCCCCAAAATCCCCCACGTTTAGGGAACACTCAACATTTCCGATTGCTTCAAAAGATACTTTGGGCTAAGTTAGTATCGTTCCCCAAAGGATATTTGTTTGTTTTAACAAACACAAAAGTTAAAGTGTGGGAGGGGGACTTTTAAGACTCCTCTGGTATATAAAAATGTGTTAACAAAATGAATTAACCCTAGTAACTCAGGGATATTGTAGCTTTTTATCAGGTAAACTATTTTTTTAATCGGTTCAGTAGTTCTAGAGATTCCCCCTACATACATTCAAACAAGTGTTCAACACATCTTGCTCAAAGAGCCAATTTCTCAATTTTAGCAAAAAATATTTGATGTGGCCAGGCAGTACATTAAACAATTTTGGTCCAAAGAAACAAAAAGTCTTCCTAAAATAAGTCTTAAAAGGCTTTGGCACTACAAAATTTCCTGCGATTCCAGAGATTACCCCTTACATCAAACAAATTTTATCTATTTATAATATTAGTATAGATTAGTATAGATATGTTTGTATAATTGTAATAATATATCAATAATACAATAGATTAAATAAATTAACAAAATAGACTGTGGCCCTTGAGATAAAATTATTCAAATATGATCATTATCATTGGATCAAAATTCGTAGAAACATAAAATAAAATCAGTACATTCAGAAAAGATCATGATCCTGAACTATTGTAACGCAATTTAAATTATGTACCTACCCCTTGTATCTATATTGCCTACCTACCCCTGAAATTGCGAAGTTACCCGTGCCTATATTTTGCATATCTACCCCTTAATTAGACGTCTTGAATTATTGACTAGAGAGTTTTAATTAATGGAATTAGCTTAGATTACAGAAAAATTATATTATTAATTGCAATAAATACTCCTGATTGGTTTATTTAAGGCTCTGCAGCGGTGGAATAACATTTTGTATTTCTTTGTAAAAGTAAAGTTTAAGTTGAATACATTTTGATGCTGTATTTTTTATTCTCAAAATCACTGGCAGGTTAATTAGGTACACATCAGAAAAACACAATTAAAAAAAAAACTATTTAAAAACAACAAACTATATCTAGGCCATTCTAACTGTGCTTTGAGGATTTTTAATTTGGTAAATGTGTACAACTATAAAGATTATGTAATAGTTTAATACATTTATAGTAATAACAAAATATTTAATTTAAACAACATAAAGTAACTGTCATATAACTAGCTAGGGTAAACCCAAGCGTGCTCCACACGCCAACCCTGTTGTAACCTTCTATACATATAATCATGTTATGTTTTCTTTATAATAATGGTGTAGGATTAATAATAACCCCAAAGCTAAATTTGGTAAATAATGTTAAATGTTCAAATCAAATTATTTCGTATATTTTGTAACAGCAGTTACAATAAAGGTTAAAAGGACCAGTAAGGGTCAGTTCTACACTTTAATAAAAACCTAACCTAAAAGTTAGAAATACAAATAATTGCTTCAAAGTTTGAAAGGCGGCCTCATACTTCACGGTGAAGAGTAGGCCTACACGCGCGCATAGTTGTATTGTTTGATTTCTTCAGCTGTAATATATATAACAAATAAATCAAACAATACAACCTTGAACTTGTGCTACACTCTTTTGTTACGCGCTTATGCCCACTCGCTTTTATTAGAGTTGATGGTAAATTTATCGCCCGTATTAAAGAATTATATTCAACAAATTTCCCTTTCCCTAGGAAAACTTTAAATCGGATATTTGTAATAGGGAAAACAGTTGTTGAAGGGGGGGGGGAGACCTAAAAAGAAAAACAGGAACCCTTACAAAATCATATGTAAGTTTCTCTGGTCCATTCAAAGTAGATTTTATCTAGAACTTAAAAGTTATTACAATAAAATTAGGCGTCGTTAAGAAACACGATAACCCACAAAATTTATTCCAATAATCAGCATAATAAAACTATAAACAAATGTTTAGCATGCATTTTGGATTTTAGGGGGCCAACGTTTGGTACCCAAAAACATAACTATATTTTGATACTGCGGTGTGGGGACGTTTGTAAAGGGATCAAAACTTTGTTTAAAGAATTTTGCTTTATGTAATTTAAAAAAATGCTGTAAGCCTCTTTATTTCTGTAGTTCTGTAGGTAATAGTTTGAAATAAAGTTGTGTTAGAAGTAATCATACAGAAAAATTGTAGTAGATGCGAAATTATGTGCAAAAGTTATTAAAAATATCATTTTCATTCAGGTGGTATAAGGTATTATTGTGCTCGGGAGCCCTCACCCCTATTCAGTAAATACTGTAACTAAAGATTTGAACAGAACCGTTCAAATAGGAAGTTTTATGTGTATTGTATACCAACACAGTAAACAACAATATTGTATGCACGTAAAAATATTCTGTCATCTTAACAAATTATCTTTAACTTAGCTGTTATCCTTCATCCGATTGTTTTGACAGTTAGGCTACACCATCCGATAGGGAATCAAAACTGCTACAAAAAAAGTGTCTTGACATTTTTTGTTAAAAAAGTACGGTTTTTGAGTAATTTAGGTTTGAAGTTTTCAATCAGCCGCCATTTTGAAACGCTTGATTTGATATGATCGCTTATTTTTCTTACGATAGATCGTGGTTAGGTTAAACTTCGTGCCAAGTTTAAACTGAATCGGTCAAACATTTCTCTAAAAATAAAATGGAGGATATCTGAAAAATGGAGCGTTTTTGGGCCTATGTTTATATGAACTTTTTTTTCTTATTTGTACCTATAGAATGAGCTACTGAGACATTCCCGTGTAGTTCTGAATCACCCTGTATAAAAAATATGAGGAATACAAACATTATTCGAACTATTCCCAATGTTTATTTCCAGTAAGCTAAAGTAATGTTCCTCGTATTCCTTGATAAAGTCCTTGTGACACATCCTTAACCTTAGTGCAGTTTCGGGAACTGGTTGAATCACACTGCTAGGTCAGTTGCTTAGTTCTGGTGAAATTATTGCTAGCATGACTAGGGAAACCTCACCTCACTTCCTCCATACCTTACACATATTTAATAATGTCTTTTAGGATTAATCATAAACTCAAAACTAAGATAGTAATATGAAATGTTTGAAACAAATTTATAAGTTCACTAGCTGACCCGTACGTGGTATTTTCAGTCTTTTTAACGTAATTGTATTCTTTTTAAGTGTTCAGTTACTGAGTGGTAATTTTCTTATATATATATAGATCTTAAATAATAAAAGCACTATTGTCATAATAATAAAAGATCTGAAATTATGATTTTAGTAACTTTGATCCCCCAAACCCATCCTAAAATTTCGAAATTTTTCATACCCTTTCTTGGTGAGCACTTATGGCCCTAGAGGAAGCTACATACCAAATTTAATTCCAATCCGTTTGGTAGTTTTGAAGAAATCGTGATTTAATAACTTTGATCCCCCCCAACCCCCCTAAAATTTCGAATTTTTTAAAACCCTTTCTTAGCGAGCGCCTATGGCCCTAGAGGAAGCTACATACCAAATTTCATTCTAATCTGTTCGGTAATTTTGGAGAAATCGTAATTTAGTAATGTTTACCCTCCAAACCCCCTAAAATTTCCAATTTTTAAAACCCTTTTTAGTGTACACTTATGGCCCTAGAGGAAGATACATACCAAATTTCATTCCAATCCGTTCTGTGGTTTTGAAGAAATCGTTTTTTAATAACTTTGATCCCCCTAAAACCCCCCCTAAAATTTCGAATTTTTTTCAAACCCTTTCTTAGTGAGCACATATGGTCCTAGAGGAAACTACATACCAAATTTCATTTCAATCCGTTTGGTAGTTTTTGAGAAATCGTGATGAGTGAGTCAGTGAGTGAGTGAGTGGTATTTCGCTTTTATAGCCTATATAATTATATAGATGACATTAACATGTCAAACAGAACCAGCAAGTAAGGTTATTCCTAAACTAAAACATTCTACAATGTTTTGTCGTTTTTAATAGAAAATCCATTGAGGAAGCCTATTTGGAAAGTATTTTGTATTATAATAATTTTTTTATTTTTTATATTTTGAAAAAATTACAAAACAAGTTTACTACTTTTTATGTAGGCCTAAATTTGAACTTTTTCCTTTCGTTATTAAACATTTTTTTGTCTCTAGAGCTTTGTAAATTTTACATCAATCATTTTTTTACTGGCATATATACATTTTTTAACCTTTCTCTATAAAAAAAACTATAATAGAACACTTTTGGATTGGTTTATAATTACTATATTTGGCGAATTTGAAAATATGCTTGCACACGCAACGAAAGGCTTGGAGTTGCAAAAAATTAGCATGAACAGTTAGTACTAGGGTTAATACATAGTGTGACAGCTAATAATCTACACATAGTGTACGCCAGATGACAGAGATGCATATTAGTTTCCAAAAAAAATCTTTGAAAAACCATTCGTGTGTACTTAATGTCTAATTTAATTGCTAAATTATCAATATCAATCACTTAAACATATTTTATGATTTCATAAAACGTAGTGTAAACTTAATGTTGTTACTGTTAGATTCAACAACAAAGAATATAAATTCAAATGTTGTATCGAAGAAATTAATATAAAACTATTTTACGCATGATACTTTATATAGATGTTTGGTGCATAAAAATCAACTGTACGTTACAGATAACCATAACCGATATACACGATTTATGGTCTGTTACCGCTTAGAGTCTAGGCCATTGTTAACACCGAGTTTAAATTCTAAAACATTTTCAACATCTCTTGTCTCACTTTTTCTTAGCAACTTTTAATTATGCCCGTAAGAATAATGAGGGCAAAACGAGGAGTAAAACTCCAAGCAAGCGGTAGTAATTAAAAATGCTTTGCAGTATAAATAATATAATCAATTAGTGATTTTACTAAACCATGTACAGAATTTAAAAAATCTTAACCTCTTTGGACTTCACAGCTAGCTAGTTAATTAAACACAGTTAAAATTAAAGAAAACTGCCGACAGAAGTGAAAACTGTAACGAATACTAGTGTCGTTAGATTGACACACGAACAGAGTCGATATCACTTTTTTTATTCGTGAGATTTCGTTTAGAAAACAAATAGGTGCTCACCAACCCTCTTGGCAAAGCAGATGGAAACAGATTATCGAATAATCTGATATTTTCACAGAAATTATCATTTTGATTGGACAGAGGCACTTGAATGGATGGGGGGCATACGCATCAAGGCCTGGTTTTCTTAACAGATTGGTATAAACCTTAAATAAAAAGGCTGTTGGTTGTTAACAAAATTAACCAATTCTAAATTTTCCAAATAGGTTGCTATGATAATAAATGTACGTGCTTTCAATAAACGTGTTTTGGTTCAGTATAGGCCTAACCTAAAAGTATACTAGTAGTTCTGTGAACAATAGACCTCGCTCGTTGAAATAACAAATGTGGTTTTGAGCTTAGGTTAAAAACAGTGTGCCAGAAAGGAAGTAAGCACAAGGTATAGCCAGTGAAACATTATTTAGCAACTCTCGCGATTCCGGGGTTTCTATTCTCGTTTTTTTTCTTTTCTTGAGGTTAACTGCTAAAAATTTTCTTTTAGAGGCATTGTGTTTTATTTAGGTTAATAATGGGTAAGATAGCTAAAAATATCAAGTTATAGAGGGACAACATATAATTAAATATTTACATACTTAAATAACTGAAACTTAACAATGTATTTACAGTTCCATAACTTCCATATCATATTCCAATATTAGAAATAATGAAAACAATCGGTGTTAAAACGTCGTGATAGTGATCTCAACTTTATTCTCAACCCATGTACCAACACTTCCCACGGTGTCCTAGTGTCATTTTTTGTATGTCCTTTATCGCCGAGCGGTTTCATTTGTTTCATCTCATTTTGTAATTCAAGTAAAGCTAAGTCAAATAGTTTTATGAAATTTACAAGTATTCAGTTTAATTCTTTGATTTATTCTCTACACTTTCTTATCCCCTACTCTTTCTTACTATTATATGCCATTTTTTTGCAAAGGATATATTCCTAAATTACTATTCTAAACAGGCCTAGTTTTGTTAGCAGTCTTGTAATAGGAACATAAAAACTGGTGTTTTCAAAATAAGAAATTTTAAATTGATAAATATTTTTATATAATTATATTTAGAATTAAATTACGAAACGTTTTTACATTTATGAAAAAAATACAATAATTTTTACTACTTTTTATGTAGGCCTAAAGTTGAACGTTTTCCTTTCGTTACTGAACATGCTAATAACTAATAAATGTTTCTTGATCTAATAACTTTGTTAATTTAACTTCAATCATTTTTTTACTTTCATATATGAATTCTTTGAACCTTTATCTACAAAAAAGCTATGCAACACTTTTGAATTGGTTTAGAATAAACGTATAAAAACATGGTTGAAATACAAAAACTTGGACGATTTTTAACAAATTTGAAGTTTACGGCCATTTTGTGAGCTTACCGTTAGAGATACGGAAAAAATCAAGAATACAATTTTGTTGAAAATCAAATTTGCTATTAGCAAAATGTCATTAGTTTTTAAATTCGACTTACGGTTAAGCCACAAACTGGCTTTGGAAAAAAGCTTACACTGAGAGAAACGGTGCGGCCGCCATTTTTATTTTATTTAAGGGGTTAAAAACTAAAAATGGAAAAAAACCTTATATATACATGGCTCGGCCTAGGAATAAGGAACATTCATGCAAACAATCATCAAAATCGGTCAAGGCGTTTGGCCGTAATCGTGAGACAGACACACAGACACACAGACATACAGACACACAGACGAAATGCCGAACGGTCGAGTTAAAACGGAGACCTCGCTTCGCTCGGTCAATTAAGTTTGTTTTTAATCTAAATAAGTTGTTTTATTTATAATGTAATGTAATAACGATGTTTGAATTATAATACAGTAAGCCTAATTATAATACATAATAATTAATTAATAAATAATTATTATAATTATAATACATTTGATAATAAATGTACGTGCTTTCAATAAACGTGTTTTGGTTCAGTATAGGCCTAACCTGAAAGTATGTTAAGTTTTTTTTATCTAAATCAGTTGTTTTATTTATAATACTAGGGGAGGCCCCTGCGTGCTCCGCACGCTAACCCCCAACTGAACCTTCTAAAAATACATGTTATGTTTTATTTATATTAAAGATGTAGGATTAATAATAACCTCAAAACTAAGATGGTAAATAATGTTAAATGTTCAAATCAAATTTTATTTTTATTTTTTATAACAGCAGTTATAATAATTGTTAAAAGGTCTACACTTTAAAACCCTAACCTAAAAGCTAGAAATACAAAAATAATTGCTTCAAATTTTTAAATAAGATTTTAATGGAAATATTGGAGCAAACAGCAGCTGTATTATCTGTTATTTTATTCAATTTGTTGCTATGGTAATAAATGTAAATACATGTGTTGGTTTATCATTCTAAGCCTAACGTAAGAATCTTTTCCGACTAAATTTACAAGTATTGAAATTAAAAAAGTTTTTATCGAAGTGAATTTTATCCTATGTTACTCGCGGATAGTGTAGCTTTTTATTCGTAAAACTATTTTTTCAATCGGTTCAGTAGTGCCAGAGATTACCCCCTACATACAAACAAAAACAAACTTTACCTCTTTATAATATTAGTATAGATAATAGGGGGATTCATGCAACCTGTTGTAAATGCTTGATGTGTTAAAATGGTAAACTGCTATTTGAATTTTGAATGAAGGACCCCTTGTGCAAATGTGTTAAAGTGTTATTTGCTAAAGTAATTTTGGGTTGACCTTGTTCAGGTTTTGTGAGTTTGTGTGCTTGATCAAATAAATAACTTTTAATTGACACACCAAAGACAAGTAGAAAGGGAAAGTCCTCCTCATTTAATTGTTCAATTTGATTGTAAAGAAGGATTTCTAATAAAAAAAAATGACAATAAAAATATGTCCAGGATACGCTGCAGCCTTGTCCCCTCCGAGGTTCCAGAAATTACTGTAGGCCCTACTACCCGAAAAATAATAAATTGAAGAATATTATACCTAAGTAATTTATTACTGGCATAATAATTAATATGAAATGGGTTTATTCATAGGGATACTTTTTAGAAAATAAGAATTACTTGTAATATTTGTATGTATTACTGTACTCGGAACATTCTAAAGATTGATTTGGTATATAGTTTATTACATTATTTTGATTACATCCCTCTTTTTACAGTTCTTTATAGACTGAAACTGTAATACCGTACGCACTTTATAATTTGTGAATTATATTTTAGATAAAATTAGGCCTCATTTTCTGCATTTTTTGGAAACATATTTTGTGTTTTCCTGATCTAGGCTAAATCACTAAAGTTTAGAATATGCCTCTTAACCATATGCTTTAGTTTGTAAAAGAGATTTTATTCCCTACTTACTAAATAATGTATATATTACATTTTTTTTATATTTATAACAAGATTAGGCCTCTTTTTGGTTCCTTTTTGCTAACATATTTGTGCAAACAAAATCAAATACACAGAAATGTTCTCTGCACTTTTCTGAACACGAAAATGTATAAATGTACTTTACTAAAATGGTTTAGATAGGTTTTTAGATGAAAATGTGTTCTAGTAGTAAAAAATGTGCCTGCCAGTATAGAAATAGTCAACTGCCAGATTTAGGGTCAACAAGAAAGTAAAAAAAGAAAGAAAATTATCTCCAACTTCGTCGGATTCCCGGAAATTAAAGGTAGGAGAAAATGTTTATTTTGTTTGCTCCATCGTTTCCCCGGTTCATTCCGAATTCTTTTCTTGGATTCGAAATTATTATTATTATTTTCCATCTCAAATAAAACAAGACAAGAAAAACACACAATTATAACAAACAACCTGTTTTATTCAAGCTGAAAACCTCAAATTACCTTCCCCAAGAGTTTTACGACGTTACCACTGGTTTACAGGACCCCAGACCATGGTAAAGTCGAGTGTGTTATCGACTCTAAATAGCACACTTCTGTCAAACGAGTTTCTCGATTTTACCGCACTTACAACGTTTACAATACTTAACACAGGTTGCATGAATACCCCTAATGTAACAACGATGTTTGAATTATAATAAAGTAAGCCTTTCGGTTATTTTTTGTTTGTGGTTGCTTTTATTTTGATATTCTAACCTAAAAAGCTGATGGTTGTGAAGAATAACAAACTGATTCTAAATTCGTCAAGTTGGTTGTTATGGTAATGAATGTGTTCAACAACATGTGTTGCTAAACTTTTGATCCCAATCAGCGGTTTTATCTGTTATAAAGATGGGAATAAACCCACAAACGTTTACTAGTTTTACGCTTTAAAATTAATATTTGCAAAATCTTTTCCTAGTGTGCGTCTTGACCCCATACAAATATATTTCTAGTTTATTCTATGTCAGTCAGTCAGGACAATGCCCTTATACATACAGGTATTTGAATAATTTTTAAACCATATTTCCCACAATAATATTTAATTACGGTAGAACATCTCGACAATTGAACCATTGACAATTTCCTCAGCTTTCATACTGGAATGGAACGTACAACTCAGTCAAAATATTACAAACCGTCTCTTGATAGTGCAGACTTTTAAAATTGTACACATTTTAATCAATTCATTATGTTTATGTATGAATACTCGATAACAAACAAACACATTGGCTGTATGGTGCGACGTTTTGACCTTAGTTCAATGTGAAACGACAACTGTGTGTGTAAATGCACAATAACTAACTAACGTTGATTGCCTCATGGCGAAATCATTATCAATGTATTTAGCATTTAAAAAGACTCGCTAATAAGCAAACAGCGAATACTTTACTTTGCAGCCATTACTGCCTACAGCATCCGGTGACTAAGCTTCATGGTTGTCGTGCATTAATATTGTAAGAGGATAATAACAGTGGCTGAACCGATTTTGTTAAATTAGAGCTCATTTTGTTTGTTTGATGATTGGCAGATAGTCTTTTGTAGATGATTTAAATAATCTAGGAACAAGGCATTGCTTTTACTCAAAACTTTCTACTGCTACAATGTACTGTAACATTTTTACTTTCCTTACCCTATATACTAGGTAAGGTAAGTATTGCGATCGACCCAAAAATTCGATGTCGAGTTTTCATAATATCTTTACGTTTCAAGGCCCCCTGAGTCCAAAAAATGCATTTTTGGCAATTGGTCTGTCTGTGTGTCTGTGTGTCTGTGTGTGTGTGTGTCCGGAGTGCACAGGGCAAACGGCTGGACGGATCGAACTGAAATTTACAGGATATCTTCAAACACGTAAACAATTAAACCCATGTAAATTTGAAGCAAATCGGAGGTGGTGTCTTACCGTGGGACCAGTTTTTAGCACATTTTTGGTATTTACTCCAAAACCCCTCTAACGATTTTGATTAAACTTTGCTAACATACTCTACTCAGACCCCCTTAACACGCTATGTACGCTATATACCCTTAAAAATTCGTTTAAAAAAGTTATTACAAAAACGCAAGTTATTTTGTTTGTATCTCCGAAATGGCTGGTCCTATCGACTTGAAAATGGTCTCATTCGATTCAGCGTCCAAAAGAATGTCAAAAAAGATACCCCACTCAACTTTTTCCATTTTTTTCAAAAATTGACCCCAAAAACGCCCTTTTTGGGGGCAAAAAT
>JAGFPH010010041.1:11330-42765 GCA_018207615.1 Philaenus spumarius
AAGGCGAAAAACCTAAGTGGTTATCATCGCCTCGTGTAGCAACACATATACACGCACTCATAACACAAAAATCAATATTTAAAACATTTAAAAACTTCGACCGACGCTTCCGGTAACATGTCCCTTATTAAGTGTTCACTACGGTTAAAGGGCAGGTTTTCTTACCTTATCTGTACTATGTTACCTCTCCTCATTTCTTCGTTCTCTGGTGCTGAATTTGAACAAGGAATTAAAAATGGGGTGTAAGTTAAATTTAAATTTTTCTTTTAAAATATTTTCGGGAGAAAACTTTAACGATTTGAAAATTTCAAACTCTTCCAATGTGTCCATTTTTTGGCTTTCTTGTCAAAAGTGTAGGATTTCCATGTTTAATTCGGGACTATGGAAAATGTGACTTTTCTCAATCATATGCCGTGCAAAGCCTGACCTTTGTTGCAACAGTGAGGTCTTGGGTATATGTTCCCGAAATCTCTTGGACAACAAGCGTCCGGTTTGACCGATGTAGTTTCTATTGCAAGTAGAACAACTGAGTCTATTCAATATTCCAGTTTAATCTAGTGAATTTGTAATCTTGTATGTTTGCGTTGATGTTCAATGTGTAATCCAACTGGTGTCCGTATTCGATGGATGCTTATTTTGATTGTTTGTTATCTGATGTTGTATATTGTTATTGCTTCTTACGTTTTGTTATAAATTTGTATATCCTATTAGCAGAATACAGTTAGAAACCGAAATAAGTTTTAATGTGTTAACTTCTATTGTATACTTTGTTGGTGATGATGGAATATTGAGGAGTCTATGGACCATGCTATTGTAAGCCGCCATTTTGTGTTGTTGAGGATGGTATGATGTAGCATGTGTTGTTTGATCTGTGGAGGTGCGTTTTCTGTATACTATATTGTATTCCAGCTTTCCATTATTAGTCCTTGTTAACGTTAAATCCAAAAAGTTAAGTTTGTTGTCTTTTTCTATTTCCAATATGAACACAAAATTGGTTGCAATACTGTTTAAATATTTACTCAATATATTTATTTGCATATGCGTACCTTTAAACAACAAGACGATATCATCCACTTATATATGATAAAGTATTATTTAAACATTATGTTTATTCAATTCGGAAAAAAACAAATTTGTTCTCTATGTGGCTAAATAAACTTAAGACAACAAACACGATAAAGGAGATCCCATCGCTAAACCATCTTTTTGAATAAAGTATTATTTTTTAAACATGAAATAATTTTGTTTTAATGTATCTCTTATCGGCATTATTAATTCATTTGTCCATTAAAAACAAGTCTTAATTGATTAACTTCATGATACTGTTGTATTTACGTTTTATGCACTAAGTTTATATTTTACTAATTTGATGTATTATAGTAATTTGCTTCAACCTTAATAAATTCCACATCTAGATCACTAGGAAATAAGAACAACTATTATTAGACAAACAAAAACCTTATTTGGAAAGGAACAAACAATTTTGTGCATCTAAACATTTTGGCTTTGAAGAGAAAAAAAATTATATCAACAATGATTATTAATAACATTTCTTGTATAATATATATATATATATTTTTTTTTTGAAAAAGTAGACGATAAACAGGTTTAATAAAGATAATGTTAATACGTCATTTTAATCAAATAATTTATTCTTTTATAATTGTATATAAGCAAATAATTACAACTTCTAAATCATCTGTGTTCAAAGTGTATTTTAGACACAAAACAAAAAACGTAAGCAGCACTGTCGCATTACTGTAGCCGAATTTTCTTATCAGGGAATAACTAATTAATGGATAATGGAAAAAATCATTTATCGGGAGTTTCCTATGATTTGGTTCCTTGTTCCGGGAACTGTATGAAAAAATACCTTTGTACAGGATTATAATACATTGAGTTGCCTTTCTAATGTTTAACTCACAAATTTTACACTGCCTTATGAGTGGGGGATATTGCGCAATTATCTTAAATGGATAGTAACAAAAATTATTTATCCTGAGTTTTCTATGAATTTTGTTCCTTGTTCCGGGTTGTACCTAAAATACCTTTGTACAGGATTATAGTAAATTTAATTGCCTTCCGAATGACATAACTCACAAATTGTACTACTTCTTATATTTTCCTCAAATTAATACCCAAAAACGATTAAACGGTATAACTCTGCCATTTCGAAATGGATCGAAAAACAAAAAATCTAGGTTTTCTGATCATTTTTCAAATCTATTTATTTATCTATATATGTATAGTTTTAAATAGGCAATTAATTTAGTAGTTTATTTTATTATTTACAATAAATATGTTATCAAGAATGTGTTTTATTTATACTAACATTCTGAAAATTATTAAGTATTAGTTATACATATTTTGTATAATTGTTTTATTTTTTTATTTTTTTTGAAACATAAGTAATTAAAAACATAACTATGTTACCGTAGTAATATTAATAATAAAAGCCACCTTTACCAATATAAAGTTGTTTTGCAATACTAGAAATTGTAAAATACTAATTCCATTGAGTTCGTATTGAAAAGAGGGAGATGGTAAATTATACTTTTGCGTTTGGCACTTCACACTAAATATAAAAATATATTGCCCTTCATTGACTTTCATGACGTCTCTATTATAGTAGACCTCCTGGATTTTTCTTGTGTAAAGTATAGTTATTGGTTTTGAGTTGTTTGAATCAACGTATGGAAAACATTTCAAATAACTTACGTATTGCTTCTGGAGTACATTAAATTTATTTCAAATATTGGTTATAGAAGTAAACAATGTACTTTACAACTATATAATATAAGAATTGCAATAAGAACAAAAACAAATCGGTTTGACAATGCCTGAATAAAATTGGCGAAACGGTCGTCACCGATTACAAATATATTGGACTGCGAGCAGTAAAACAAAGGTATTTATATAATTATATAATAACATATTTTTCAAGCAGAATTTTACAGCAACTTTACAAATTTACCAATACTAGCAAATGAACAATGTTTGGTATTCACTTGGATTTGGCTACCCCTCACTATCATACAGCAGTGCCGTATTTCCCTAACGGCGAACACGGCGGTCGCCGGGGACCTCGGTCGCTAAGAGGCCTCACCTTTTGAAAAAAAATATTACTTTACTCAGAGTATGTTTTGCCTCACGTATTTTGTATCGGGTAGGATGAATATTATTTCGAGATGTAATAAGCTAGTCTGCTCTAGGCTTACTCGCCGGTAGGAAGCTGGAAGAGAGTGACATTAGAGTATGGTCGAGGGGTTGGAGGGTAATGTGTAGTAGTGTTAGTGTGTGTGGTTGAAGACAACACGCGGTAGCGTTTAGCGTGAGTCATAGCTTCCCCTCCACTAGACAGAGGAAGACGACACAACTTCCGCGAGCCGCCAGCCATCACCTTGACTGCGGACACTAACATCGAGAATCTACATAAACCTACTACGTTTGTTGCTACAGTAAGTAGATTGATAGTTTTGTGTAGTGTGTTTACTATTTGTATGTGATCAGAAAATTGTGTATGCAGGTGAGTAATAATAATTGATAATTTCTATTTACATTATAATTATTACAACAATTTTACTCTATTATAATTTGTGTACTATTGACGTACATGATAATGTTTTTCATAACAATAAAAAAATTATTAAATTAACCAATCAATGACTGACTATGTCAGGTAATCAGTATGTACCCAAAGGAAATATATTCCGTTCTTGTATATCATTGGTTTAAATTTATAAATTAGTAGGGCCATCAGTAATATTTTTGTAAAAACCTAACCATCATGGATTCACGTTTTTCTGTAGGCTAACTTACTTTTTCGTGACTTCACTGCAGCTGGCAGTTGTGACAGCTGTTTACATTCTATATGCAAGATGAAAGTGTAATCTATCACGCAAATAAATCAAATTAAATCAACGTAAAGCGTTATAAACAACTGTCATTTATATTTATAAACCAACGTAAATAAATAAACGCAATTAACTGAATTACATCGACATATTAATTAAATCAGGTAAGTGTTTCTAACTTGCAAACATTTCTGCCCGTGATTGACCAGTTGATTGTACAACTTAACAACGGTCTGAGAAGTATGACGAAATCGCTAATAAATTTGGATTCTTTGAGGATTTGACTAAACTTAAAGAAACCCATCTCAAATCTTCCTGTGGTGCTTTTGCATCTCAGTATAAAAACAATGTTTGTCAAACAGAGCTCTTTGAAGAATGTCTACATCTACAGTGCTACTTAAAAGAAGAGGACGTTGTTTTAGAAAGTCTTTTTTACAGAAATGAAGATTCTGGTGAGGAGCAGTCAGATGAAGATGAAACTGTACAAAAATGAATAAAGAATGCCAAACATGATAATACATTAACATATGGTGTGCAGTCCAACCATGCCCTAAATTTGAAAGCACTTTACAAGCACTTATTAGACAGTGGACTTTTTCCTGTGTTCCCTAAAGTCGAAATAAATATTACGATGTTTTTATGCATTATGGTTTCCAATGCATCAGCAGAAATATCCTTTTCTAAATTGAAACTTGTTAAGAACTGTCTGAGAAATAGCACGAAACAAGAACGCCTCAATGAATTAAGCATTCTAAGTATAGATAACGATATTTGCAGAAGTCTAAATTATGAAGATGTTATTGAAGAGTTTGCTACAAAAAAAGTAGGAAGAAATATTTTTATGGAAACAGGCAAACACAGAATTCACATTTCAAGAAATATAAGAAATCCATGAAGCCCATTATTATGTATTAATATGGTTGTATTTTACAATTAAAGTTATTCTAAAATGTTATTAGAAACACAGTGAAACAATTTATTTGTTTGTAATTATTACTAAAACCACTATGATTAATTTACTGTTACTTGTAATTCGAGTTTCTATTAATATTACTTAAAAATCTCGACTACAAAAACTTAAGAAGGCATACATTTGTTCTTTATTACGATATAGAAAAATTAAGTTAAAGAATGTAGCAAACCCTAGTTTTTAAACTGTAAAA
Organism: Philaenus spumarius; assembly: GCA_018207615.1. Lineage (NCBI taxonomy): Eukaryota > Metazoa > Arthropoda > Insecta > Hemiptera > Aphrophoridae > Philaenus > Philaenus spumarius. Next base: position 16,348 of record JAGFPH010010041.1, read on the forward strand.
TTTAAAAAATATTAATTTGTAATTACCCCTCCCCCACGACCCCCCGGAAAAGCTTCATCCTTATATTTTTACTACCCATAGAGGGGCCTCAATACAAATGAGCCGCCGCCGCCGGGATCCACAAATACCCTAAATCCGGCCCTGTCATATAGTGCGACATTCCATAAACGTGACTTTCTCAAACAGATAGTTTGGTAGAATAGGTTTTTTCTAGTGGCCACGAAGATCACCGTTTCTGAACCTAATATATTGTTTTCATTGGGGAAATATAAAGATGAAAGTTTATACACACACATAACCTAGCATTTAGGAAAACCTACAACCCCCTTGGAGCTTGTCAGTAAAGACTCTTCTAAAACATTTAACAATTGCTGTTGAATTGTGCCTTCTTTCTATTAATTCAGGTGTTATTATTTGTAAGGTAAGTTTATTATTATACATTATAAATATTAACTCTAATATATCAAATAATTATTGTTATTGTCTATAATAGGTATTTTTTAAAAACAGACTAGGATAATTCTAATTGCATTATTATAATTTTTATTTTTATTAACGGAATGCTGAAAATAGGGATAATGAAATAAGCTCCGACCATTAGGACAAATTTGTTGCATAATGTTAAAATTTATGATGATCTGTGATTTCTGACTGACTCGTTTTCTTCCAGTCGAGTTTCCATTGTTGTTTTCCAATAACAAAGCACTTTAAAGTTGGGTTTAATTAGGCGTTTAAAAAATTTAATACAAAACATAAAAGACGTCACACTATTGGTTACAGTGGAAAGTACATAACTGCAAAGTTGCAATACGTTTAGTTTTATTATTTTAGAATTATTAAATATCTTCCAGAGTTTTAAACAATACCTTTTAAAAGTAATAGCCATTATAACGTAACAAACAATTAGTTTAAAAAGCCAATAAACATTTATTTACAAATAACATTTGTATCAATTTGAAGCCTAAACATTCCTATATTCCGCAAAAAATTTAAATATGTAATTTGTTTACTTTATTATGTCTTAAATATTATAAAACGTAAATTCCTTCAAAACAGTTGTGCTGAGGTTTATGGTATTTTATTTTTACAACTAACAGCTGATGTATAATTAATGAAATTACGCTTTTAATAGTTAGGCAGCTGATCTTTGTTTTGACTTATTTTCCTGTAAAATAAAAAACAAATGTAACCTTGCTTAAGTCAAACCTGTATAAGTGTGTTTGTTTTCAAAAATTTTGAATTTGTATGTGGTAAAATATCAATAAATGTAAGATGACAAGACAATTTTTTTTTTAATCTAAAGTGTTAGATTAATACATTTTATAATTTGATCATATAAATTACGACAAGAAACAGTGAGGCTTAAAAAGTTTCACATGCATCCAGGTGTAGACTTGGGGTTCTACTCCCCTATTAGTCTAGTTAGCAGTAATATTTCTATGGAAAGCTACTATAAAGGTAAAATGATACGACTAAGGAATACTAATATCAGCAAATATCAAAGAAGAAAACAGTTGGTGAACCTTCTGTTTTTTATTAGATGTTACGTAGACATTTAGTGGTTGGTTTTTATTGCCGTTGAAGGATTTTATAAAGAATTGGCGAAATATTTCTCTTCTTTATATCCTCTGACGTAGAAGTTCTTTATCACTAAACATTGTAAACAATGGCCATGGCAGATTTATTTCTTTACAACATTCTACCTCAACCCAAATGTCTGCCACAATTATTATGACTGCATACCGCGCACATGAAAATTAAATAAACTAATTATATGATAAGTTGGTGCATATAATTGCGATGACTATAGTTGCTTTGTGGTAAAACCATTAACTACTGAATTTATACTTTGAAACAAATTGTTAGCTTTTTATTTAGGAGACGTCCTTTATTCCGCTATTTATAACATTTCTTATACCTTTGGTTACATCGTAAAATTAGTATTTGGATATACACTTAACATTATTTAGAATATTTTATTTGATGTTATGGTTGAACTTGTATCTTTATTAAACGAGAATATGCTAAAGTCATGTCCGCGAACTTTGGTGACGAGTCGTTCAAAAAGCCTATGCGACTGCCTGGAAAGCTGTGGCCCAACTACTATTCCTGTTTTTGGGATTATGATATAAATTTACGCAAGAGGGAGGATGACCGAGGATGCTGGTGTCCTTGAAGGTTTATGCTAATTGTGCGTCCTAAAACAGTTTAGATGAGCATCATTTAGCAAACACATAAATTGCAACTGTGCGCACCTTAGGTGTCGCGAAATATATGTCTAGTTTGTGTATATATGCATGTGATTGTTAGTGTGACTTTTATTAATGTATTTACGTCCTCAGTAGAGTGATGAAAAGTCTGATGACGGAGTAAAAACTCCGAAACGAGTAAGTAGTGAAATTAAAAGGACCATACTTGACGGAATGTACTCATTATTGATATTGTATATATGCTTTAAACAAAACTTACTTTATCTTTATGACTTTGTTTATAATTGTTTTTATGACGAATTGAATTCTAAAAAATAATAAATTTAAAAATAATACAAATGTTAGCAGATCTATATCTTACATTCAATTGAATTCTTTTCCCTCAATTTCTTTTCCAAACTATTTCTTTGTCGTTCATAGAAGTGGTGTCATATTTTACCAACCCTCACATAATAAATAAACCATTGCAGAACGCACATATATGTGCCATTAATCACAGCCGTTAACAAGAGTGTGACTTTCTCAATGTGTCTGCTTTCGACAGCTTCTTTGTGCTTGAGACTAATGACATATTGTGCGCGTGAAGTTTGCTTCATATTTATTTTGTATACGTTGATTTAATAATATGTTACTATAGTCACCGCTTTAGCTATACATTATTTAAGCCTGTTTATATAAAAACTAATGTATTGTACTGTCCGCTCAATAACCATTTGGAGTTCATCTGTCTTTGTTCTATAGAACCTAACATGCTATAATACTGAGAAACACTTAATTTTCTTAATGCAAAAAAATATAAAAATAGTAGTTTTCATGCTTTCAGTAGCTTATTAAAAAACATTAGTTATGAATGCATTATTATCCAAATTTAATAAAATAAGAGTAAACATAACTACCATTTTAAAATCACTTTATAATTCATAAAACAAGTTACATTATTTTAATAAGACTATAAAGAAACAGCTGTAGGCTACAATAAACTCTGAATAAAACACAAAATATTTCATTACGCCCACCAGCTTTATTACGTCAACAAAAATTAATCTAACTATGTTGAAGATATGTTTATTACGTTAACAACTTCTAGATTAGATTTTCTGTAAAATAAATCTTTTTTATACTAGACTAAATTCAAAATATAAGCTTAAATATCTAGCGGGACCATTTGTTATAATGTATTTGGCTGGAAGTTGCCTCTGCACTAGAATATCAGTTGTTTATTGAACTGAAGTGTTTAACTTTAATAAGTGTGCACATAATTATCTAAACGTAATGCCAATGTATTGCAAAACAAAATAATTTAATATTTTACAAAATGTGATAGTTCTTCTTTTCCTTGCATTTAACATGCATATAAATACATACTATATTTTTGTGTTCAGAAGATAATAATATGATAATAATATACTTTGACTTTCTATATTATGTTATGAAAACCATAACACAATATTTAGTACAATTCTACAAAAACGTTCTACCGAGTACCTTTAGTAAATTGTATACAAAAATTGTTACAATCGTTTACTCGTATTTTGTCTTTTTATGTATTAAAAGAAAAAAGAGGGTATTCTTTTATATGTAATATAATTTTATTTTTTTAGTCACACCAAATATTATAACAATCAAGATCCACAAAGAAATTGGTTGACTGAAACCACTAAAAATATTGCTTGTTTAACCTAAATTTACAAAAACAAAGCTTGAAACAAATTTAAATAATTCATAATGTAATTTATATGACATTGATACATTGTATACTACTCTCAAGAGTATTTTTAACCTCTACTTGTTAACTTTTTTTAGAATTTTGCTATTTTTACATTTAGGATACCATCGTCCCAAATTGTTTTTGTGCTTTGCACGATAAGAAAGCATAGTTGTGCAAGACGGACTGACTTTAGAAGACTTTTCTGCTTCTATTTTACCAAATGCCTTTTGAAGCATGCAAAGCGTAAAATCTGAGCTAAATCACTTTGACCCGAAGGTAAAAATACTATAGAGAGTCGGGCGTGGAATTTGAGCAATTTATTTTAAGAAGATTTTAGTTTTATGTCATATATTTGATTAATTTCAAGCCGATATTTTCTTACGTTTAATTTACAAACATTCTATTGTTTCCACTACTTATCGATTATTGTGGTTTAAATGTTTTAAAATTAAATTTTAAATTGAGGAAATTTTTCATGTTTCTTTATAACTAAACTACTGAAACAAATTCAATGAATTTCTAGATCTGTCTTCGTTATTATACGCTATATTACATTCAGAGTAAACAAATTTAACACAGGAGATTGTTATGTGTAGTCTCGTGCCAAAATTTATGCATCTTATTTAGGTATTTAAATTAAGTAATATTTCTATTCGATAAGTGTAAAATACGAATTGAAATATTATAAATATTTTTATAAATAAATACCTATACTAAAACATCAGACTTTTATGAACTATAATACATTTTTATAATTAATATAAACTATTTGAATATTTGTCCTAAACATTTGTAAGCAACATAATAATTAATATCATTTAGTAAAAAATAACAAAAAGACAATTTCAATGTATGATAAAACATTTTAAAGTTATATTTAGGAAAGGTTTAAGCGGAAAAAAAATGTTTTTAGAAAGTATAAACAAACTTAATTTAAGGAAATGAAATTATTAAAAATTAATTGCAAATAGTAATACTACTTAAAAAGATATTTGTTGCTAAATTTGGATTTCAATTTAATTTATACAGATACTATCCAAAGGACTAGAATGTATACTGCCAGTAACATTCGCCAGTTTGTGTTCAAGTTATGCAGTGAGTTGATAAAGATCATGGATATTGAACTTAGGTCAAGTATGGTCGAAATAAAAATCAACTTTAAATTTATTCCCTCGCGAGGTTTAATACATTTTCTTATTTAACCACTAAATGCACTAAGCAAATAACTGTACCAATGATAGACGTACAGAATTTCGTTAAAAGACTATTTCGTACAGTTGGCAATTTTAGTTTGTAGGAAACACTTATATTATAATTTTCTTTATGAAAAATTAAATGGCAAGTTATAAAGTATTGATTTCTGATTTAAACGCAGGAACGTTAAGTCTTTATCGTTATTTTAATATATTTTACATTATGTTACCTAATTGAATTAATAAGGTTACCTATTAGTTATGGGTCACCACTAAAATATTTAGTTACAAAGCAGCAATTTGTTTTATTCTCCACAGATAATTACAATACGGTTTAGTACCAATAAGCACATTTCTAAAACCTACGATTCTATGCTATTTAGGAATATATAAATTTTAGTATTGACTGCTGATATATTTTGTCAATTAAGTTCAGTAGTTTCTAATGAAACCCTGAGGTTAAAAAAAAATGTATATTAAAATAGACCTGCTTAAACAAATTGCATCTCTTTATAATATCAGTACTAATTAAAATGAGTTTATTTAATGAATAAATTACAAATTTAATAATAAAAAAAATAATTTTCTCCACCTCTTCTGATAAGAACTTTTATTGAATTATGATAAAAGTTTCCAATAGTATATGCACAACAGAAGGATTTAATCTCCGGGAGTGATCTATTCAAAACTTGACAACGTCTTACAGCGACGTTACACGTATTACATAATATATACATGTAGCCTGCAATTCTGAATGTTTATTTGATATAATGAAAAATTATTTGTATACATATTTACAAATCTGAATTTTCCCTATTTATTAGAGGAAACGAATTATTTGTACGTGATTTATAATACTTCTAAACTAATAATTTAAAGTATTATTTACTCAAATTATTAAACAAAACTTTTATAAATCAATCATTATTTTGAAAATGAATTAATAATTACGTACTCATTTTTCTAAGCATGTTATTTGCTATATAAAACCAGTTTTGTATGAAGACAACATACAATTACGAATGCACTATTTATATAGATTAGTTTCACCTGGAATTAGTTAGCTTAACTCAAAAACGTTTGATAATTTTAAGTTCGTTGTCCAATCGGTCCTCTGTCATAGCTCAACGGCTATGGTACTTGCCTCATAAGCAAGACGTCCCGGGTTCAAATCCCGCGGGGGACCATAAAATATTAAAAACCCAAAAAAACATGCTCGTTAGCCGAAGCCCAAAGTGGCATGGAAAGCAAAAAAAAAAAAAAAAAAAAAAAAAAAACGTTGTCCAATCGGGTGAAATATTATACACGATTACTGATTCATTTATTTCTTAAATAACATATATGTTATAACATAGGTACTTACTTATTTATAAATAACATATGTCAAGAAACCATCCAATGAGGGTACAAGGGTACAATTATTTTTTAAAGGTAGTGTTCCATAACCCCAATGCAACTGAAAAATAAAAAAAAAGATAACATTTTACAAGGCTTATTCTTGAAATAAACATCATGATTATTTTCTTTGAAAATAATTATAATCCCAAAGTAAAAAAAACTTTTTAAATCATATTATTTGATCTAAATACATTTTAGTCAGGAGATTAAGTTAATTTACAAACTAAACAGGTGTTTCTTCCATAATTATAAGTAATTAGAGGTACAGTTTGTTATAGGCTAACAATTATAAAGAATAATTTTGTTAAGTTATTCTGCGAAATTTCGACTATCAATTTTGACTTAAGGTATAATAATTGAAAATGAAATTTTGAACTTAACCATAACAATAATAAAAAATAAAAAAAAAACACATAAATTATCTTAAGACAGTTGCTTTGGACAAATTTTTAAAACTAATATCATTTTTGTGATTTTCCTTTTTAGACTTAATTAAAAGCTTAACAATTAAACAAACAAAAAACCGTATCGAACCATTTTTGTAGAGAATTTAACGTACTTAAGTAATCGAATAAACTGAGCTTAAAAAAAACAGGAAAACACATAGTTTGTACACCTTCCACCCCCTTCCTCCCCCAAACCCGACTTTATTTATGTGGAGAATTTTTACCACATGTAGAGTAAAGGGAAATAAAATACTTTCAACAATCAGACTGTTGTTGTTTTGGATTCCAAAGTTTGAAAATTTGTTGGTATAATTTTACTGTACTGTTATCAAATGCAAATATTGTTAAAGTAATAACTATTTTATAAACAAAATAACTTAATAAATACAAACAAAAGATTGATATATTAAGGAGTCATTTCTTATTAAGAAGTGAAATCTCATTAAATTCTAAACTTACGGAACTTTGCTAACTTTTTCAGAAGAAATATTTATGCTGAAACTCTTTCGGGATTAAGAGGACATTTTATGCATTTTTGTTTGTTTATTTATATACAGGATGTTCATTTGAAAACTTCAAACTCATATTAAAAGACTTATAGCCCAATTATCAAAATTCTGTAAACGGGAGTGTATAGTACTAATTGGGGAATAAAAAAAATATATATTTTCAAAATGTGGGTGCTCGCCCCCATGCCCCTCTTACCCAAAGTAAAAATTTTGAAATGGCAACTTAGGTATACGTTGACATTCAAAAATTTGACAAGATTGTTACACTTCAAATTGAAACTCATAAAAATGCTGTATTTTGGTGAAAAAAAATTGAAATCGGCCAAGCCATTTGGTATCAACAGCCAATAATGGTATTTCTTACACAACAATTACTAACTACTACTTACTGCTAATAACAACAAAATTACTCACAGAATACTGTTGTAAATCCTTTGTAAACTTCAAATCAAATGTTCAAATTGGTAGATATTGTTCATGCAATAAAATAAACTATTTTCAAATTCTTGCCTAACCTTTCTAAAAGTTTCTCTGGTTAATCCCCTGCACTCAGCAGTAATCCTGTTTTTTTAAATCTTGAATGCCGGTGGGAGTTGTTTTAAAAACTACTGATTTTAAGTGACACCACAAAAAAAAAATCTAAAGTTGTTAGGTCTGGAGATCTTGCCGGCCACTAAATTGATCCTCTTCTACCGATCCAGTGCTCCGGGTAGTGTGCATCCAGCCATTGGCTTACAGGAAGAGCATAATGTGCAGTAGCTCCATCTTGTTGAAAATAAAGCATATCCGCATCTAAATTTAACTGGCCTACTTCATTTACCTGGTTTTCAAGTGTTTCCTCAGTAAGAGGGTGAATAGTGTTTTCTAGCAAATCTAAGTACAATTCTCCATTTAAGAAATACAGGTCCAACAATAGTGTCGCAAAGTATTCCTGCCCAAACATTATATTTTTTCAGCCCATTGGGATGGTCCTTCAACGAATACATATGGGTTTTGGTCTGTCCAAAATCGGCAACTGTGTTTATTAACAAACCCGTTGACATAAAATGTACATTCATCAGTGAAGCAAATGTTTTTCACAACATTTTCAACACCAATAATGAGTGTACTCATTTGTTCACCGAATTCAATCCGACGGCCATAATCATCTTCATTAAGTTCATGACAAACTTGGACTTTGTAAGGATGAAATTTGTTAATTTTCAACGCTTTGTGAACGGAACCAACAGATAATCCCGTTTCAACAGCAAGTTGACGAATGGATTTATTAGGGTTTTCAACAACATTATGAATCACTTCAATTTGAGATAATTCGTCTACAACTCTGTTACCAGAACTTTTCTTGTTATTAACTGAACCACATTCAGTAAATTTTGTAACTAAATCTATGATGTACCTAGGTGACACATTCCTTTCAGGATGTAGTGTGTTGAATGCGTTAGCAGTTCTATTGGCACACTTATTCTCTGATCCATAGATAAAACTAATCTCAACTCTTTCTTGAAGGCTGTAAACCATTTTCCTTGTGAAGCATGACGTACAACACGCACCACTGTCACTGAGCAAATTAAACTGCATTCCCAAATTGGCGACATTTGGTGTGTTGAAACTAAAAATATGCCCAGAGATAGCCTTACCAAACCAGTCTCCACAAATACTGTAGATAAGGAAAATGAAAGAATGATAAGATACTTACTTGTCCATATTCCTTATATATAATTCTGTAAGCAAAATTTTAGATTCAAAATTGTGGGAATTAGGTAAATCGGAGGATGATGGGAGGGGTATCAAATTAAAGGTATCGATTCAAGGAACAAGGGAAAAATAAAAGTTTTTTCTAAAATTTTAAACTAAGGGGTTTTTGGGGTCCCCGAAAAACGAAAAATGCCCGTAAGAAATGCATGAGAATTTAAAAACATCTGTTTTGTTTAGATTAAAACATTTGGTATTAAATAAATACATTAAACACATAAAACAGCTGTTCTGTAGTTTACATTAAAACATTTGGTATTAAATAAATAAATTAAAACAATAAAACAGCAGTTATGTAAAATAATATGACAGTTAATGTAAATAATATTGTTAAATAAAATGTGCTACTTATTAACCTATAAAAGATAAACGTTGACACACACATAGAAGAGAAACCTTATAAGTGTGATTTTTTTAAGGTTGTGTGGCTGTTCTATTAAATTTTCATACATTAATTATAATTTTCTTAATATTTTGCATACATTATATCATGTTATCAACTGGGGGAAGACCAGCAAGACGTGGGATAGTGTTCAGAAATGTAGCGGACAGACGTAATGCAAATTGGCGAGTAAGACGGGTTACACACTGAAGTGGCGTGGTGTAATAATTAACAGAGTATATTATTACACACATTCCGTGAAATAATCATCAAGATATGATACATTTTAATTGCTTTATTTATAAATTTTTGTGATAAAATTTTTAGTATCGAAAACGTATAATATACTTTGCAAACAAAATTTACAATACATTTTAAAAATGAACATTTTATTTATATATTCGATTTTAAATATTAAAAAAGATTTGGATTTACAATAAAATTTTCCATAACTTATTACATTCACAACAAAATACATAATTTAAATAAAAGTCAAATAATTCAAAATAAAAAAAAAATATATTGTTCACCATTTGACGAATTTGAAAAAGTCATTTTTATAGGCCTAATCAGTAAAGGTATTAACATTGGTTGCAACAATCTGATTTTTTAATTATTATTACAGTTGTGTTTTCTATAAGTGGTTCAAATTTTATTATAATCTGTTAAATATTATTAAAGTTATTCATTTTTTACTGAAGACATGAACAAACAATTTTTCAGCAAATAAAGATATCGGAAAGTTATTTTTATAGGCCTAATCAGTAAAGGTACTAAAATTTGTTGAAACAATCTGATTTTTTTAATATTATTATTAAACATATGTTTTCTATGTGTGGTTCAAATTTTATAAAAATCGGTTTAATAATATTAAAGTTATTAAATGTTTACTGAAGACATGAACAAACACTTTTTCACCGAATAAAGATATCGGAAAGTTATTTTTTATAGGATTAATCAGTAATGGTATTAAAATTTGTTGTAACAATCTGATTTTTAATATTATTATAAAAGATATGTTTTCTGTATGTGGTTCAAATTTTATTAAAATCTGTTAAATATTATTAAATTAAAAATTTTCACCAAATAAAGATATCGGAAAGTAATTTTTATAGGCCTAATCAGTAAAGGTATTAAAATTTGTTGTAACAATCTGATTTTTTAATATTATTATTATAAGTATGTTTTCTATATGTGGTTCAAATTTTATTCAAATCGGTTAAATATTTCTAAAGTTATTCAATTTAGAACCTGTGGAACACAAATCAACCCTGAATTAAACACTGACGAAACAAAACAAACAATCCTGCCACATTGCCATATGCTATTGATTCTTGATGAGGGATCAAAGTTCCGAGAACCAGCTCAAATTGTCCAATGCGTCTGTGCCGCACTACCAAATCCACAAGAATTTCCTACACTTCATAATATTTTCATAAGGAATATGATACACGGACCATGTGGTCAACGCAATAATAAATCTCCTTGCATGAAAAAAAATTGTTGCACCAAAAGAGTTTCTAGAATAAACTATAGAAAATAACAATGGCTACTACAACTACCGCCGAAAAAATAATGGAATAGTTGCAAGAAAAGGCGGTATCCACCAAGTTGATAATAGAGATGTTGTCCCTTATAACAATTATATGTTAACCTAAGTATAATACGCACATTAATGTAGAAATTTGTTCCACAGTTCGTTCTGTAAAGTATTTATTTAAGTACCATGTATATAAAGGTTATGATTCTGCATGCATGGAATTTGTAAGTAATCTTAATCAACCTAACAATGCAATAGTCTACGATGGAACTAAAAGTTTTTCAAATATGCGATATGTAAGTTCTCATGAGAGCATTTGGCGCCTCCATTTCCAACAACGAAATGAACAGGCTGCACTCAATTCATCTGAAGAAAAGCATACAACTCTCACAGCATGGTTTGATTTAAACAACCGCGAACCAACTGCCCGCCAGTATTTATACAATGAAATTTCGCAACATTATCGGTTTTCGGGTAATGCGTGAATGCCTCGACAGAGAGAGGGTGGTAAAGTTATAGGAAGAATGTATAATGTGGCACCTAATGAATCAAATAGGTTTTATTTACGCATATTGTTACTTCATGTTAAGGGTGCTACATCGTTTGAGGATTTACAGCACTACAATGGTACAACATATGATACTTTTAAAGAGGCAGTTTCATCACGTGGACTCCTTCAAAACGATCAAGAATGGCACCGTTGCTTGGAGGAATTAAAGAATATACAAATTCCACATCAGCTCAGGCAATTATTTGCATTCATTTGCTGTTTCTGTGAACCAACGTCACCTTTAACATTACGGACTACCTTCAAAGAGAAACTAACCGAAGATATGAATGACATTGATCCTCATGAAGCAGAAATGTCATCATTACAACAAATCCAGAATATTCTGAGAGAAAACGGATTCAACTGTACTACTCTCGGCCTATAAGTTCCACCTGAAGTCGCGAATGAAAACCATACATACAATCTATAGGAACCAGCTGCTTTTTGCATAGAGATGTATCATAAGCTTAATTTTGGACCCAGTATATGGACAAATGCACATGGGTCGTAAAGTAGTCCTTTTTTTGTGTCAGATTTTGCCTATGGTACCGTTGTCTGGTAGAATACAAATAATTGAATCTTGCATTCAAAGAAGCAGAGTTTGGAAATACAGAAGGCCTACACTCATCCATTTGAAAAACATATGCGCTCAAATGATGGCGACAAATTATTTTCTAATTAGCTTCTTCAAATAGGCAATGGAACATTAATAAGTGACAGAGGATCAGATTCTATTAACATTCCTGAAATTATATAATTTCAGAGGATTTACTGATCAAGCATGTCTTTGGCAACTCAATAAATGAGGAGATTGCTAGACAATATTGCAATCATGTAATAGTCTGTCCTTTGAATGAAAACTGCGGTAGTATTAAAATGTTTTGAATTTAATTGAAGGTGATTTCAAAGATTATTGCAGGATGGAAGAAGTGATATCAGACGATCCAAACGAGGAATTAAACATCCCATTTGAGTATATAAATTCTATAACTCCATCAGGAATGCCACCTCATAGACTTAAGTTAAAATGTGGTACAATTTGTTATGCTTATAAGAAACATGAATATGGGTTCCAGTTTAGTAAATGGAGTGCGAATGTTGGTGTTGGAAATGTATGACTAATGTCTAAGTAATAACAGGGTTTGGAAAAGGTACTGTAATTTTCTTACCAAGGATAAAAATCATTCCAACAGACCCAACCATGCCTTTCCATATGACAAGAGTACAATTTCCAATACGGATATCATTTGCTGTAACACTTAATAAAGCTCAGGGTCAATCAAACCTTTGACAAAATCGAAATTTGCTTAGCGTCACCAGTTTTCACACAAGGCTAGCTATATGTGGCCTTTAGCCGATTAAAAACACCTCAAGATGTAAAAGTAGTCATCAAAAAGACCAGTGAATAGGAAGAGGACAACTGTGGACATTACACAAAAAATATTGTTTTCAAAGATGTTTTGCTATAATACTTTGTTCTAATAAATAAAGTTTTCCAAATGACTACATAGTTTATTTCACGTTATGTATCAGTAACTGAATATAAATTAGGGGCTTTAGCCCCTACAAGCCACTAGTCACTTACAAATACAGATAACAAAATTGGCATTTGTTACTTTAAACAAGTATTTTTGGTTTTTGGCAACATCATTGCATTTAGTAAGTAATGGTGTTGTGTTATTAGCAGTACCGGTAAGTAATACATTAAAATTAGCAATTTGTAATGTTGCTAATGCTAAAGTGATTGTGTCAACAATGCCTTATAGGTTTGATGCACCTTATTTAAATGATTCCATATATAACATTAACAAAGGCTATTTAGAAACTATTAAAGATAATGGTGCAATGCTATTTGACATTAACAAATATATTACCCAAAACGATTATACACGGCATTGCTTGCATTTGTCTTCATCTGGGAAACGTAAGGCATTGTTGAAACTTGTAGAATATTTAAGACTTGGATGTGAACTAAACAGACCTTGCCCGGTTTTGCGGGCGATCGTTTTATCCGATTGTCCTGAAGTACAAAACCTTTAACAAGAACTTGATATTGTAAATAATAGTGAATCGTTTATGCAAATCTGTAATAGTAATCCATTAGTAAACAATTTAACTTTTTTAGACAACACAGTCTTACTAAGGGAGAGTCGGAAGGAAACTTGTACACAGCAGGGCGGAGTTGGGACATAGGCAGAAGGACTGATGACACATTTCAAAATTCAAAATTTAGTTTAGATGTATTTGCATACAATATAAGAAGCATAAACCAAAAAGTCTCTGAATTTTTGATATTCGTAGATCAATTTTTAGTAAAGCCTGCAGCAATATGCCTTTTTGAAACATGGACAACACAATTCAGCGAGAGTTAGTTAAATACTTTCAACGGATATAAAGTAGGCTCTTACTTCTCCCGCTGCAAAACTAGTGGGGGCGGAGTGGAAATTCTCGTCAGAAATGATATTCCATATAATAAAATAAATATAGAAAATAATCCAAGCACAGAAATTGTTCTCGAATACGTGGTCGTTGAAATAAAATATATTAATTTTCAGCCATGTATAATCATATCTATGTACAGAGCTCCGGACTCGAATTTCTATACTTTTATAAATAATTTGGAGCTTTTGTTGGAAAAATTGTTTAGACGGTTAAAAAATAAATTAATAATTTTAACAGAAGACTTTAACATAAATATATCTAAAAATAACAAGGAAACAATTTAATTTCTTGAAATCATAAAATCGTACAATCTTTTAATCAATTTTCAACAACCGACCAAAATAACTTCCGAAACTTCAACATGTATTGGCAATATATTTACAAATTGTATACCAAAAAAAGTTAATGTGCACGAATCAGGTTTGTCCGACCATAAGGGTCTTTCAGTTCAGTTTGTTACATGTAAACAAAAAAATTGTAAACCTAAAACGAAATTGTTGTACTAACGAACATTTAATGAGACAAATTTAAATTTCTTCACTTCTCGGTAGGGTGCAAATAGCTTTTCTGAGTTAGAAACGTCCTTGGAAAATATAAATAAAAACTACAAGTCTTTTTTTACAACATTTAATTCTTATCTTGAAGAGGCGTGTCCTTTAAAAAGGTCCAAACCTTTCAGGCATTTTAACGTTGTTCCATGGATGACAAAAGGCATTAAAATCTCCTGTCGCAGGAAGCGTGTTTTGCATGAAATTTTGAAATCCCAGAACTTCCCTGCTGAACTAGTTATTTATTATAAGAAATATTGTAGTATTTTGAAGAGAGTCATTCCTAATGCGAAAACCATGTCAAATGATAGGTATATTTTGAATACGGAGAACAAGGCTGGGGCAATGTGGAATATTGTTCGGGTTGAAACTGGAAAGACCAATGTCAAACAAAATTGTAATATAATTTTGCATAAAGGTGGCGAAGTAATTGACCAACCCATGCATATTGCGGAAACTTTTAACAAATTCTTTATAGATGTCACATAGAATCTAAACTTGAAGTCAGACGAGAGTGAGGCAATCTGTTTGTTGAAAAAAAAGGAGATTGGAGTTCCAAACTTTTTGTTACTTTACCCTACAAGCCCTTCAGAAATTTATAAAATTATATTAAGTTTAAAAAACAAGAAGTCTGTTGGCTGGGATAATATTCCAACATCAGTTATTAAAGCCAATGCTCATGTTATTTCAAGACCACTATCTGTTCTGATAAATCAGTCTTTCGAAACTGGAATATTTCCAGAACATTTAAAGTATTCAGTTGTTAAACCAATTTTTAAAAAGGGCAATGGTAAAGAAATTAGCAACTACCGTCCTTTAACTCTTATCTCAGTTTTTTACAAAGTATTTGAAAAATCAATGATGAAAAGAATCGTTTCTTTTCTTAGTAAATACAATATATTGAACAAAAGTCAGTTTGGATTTCGTAAGGGTTTATCAACTTCTTCAGCCATTTTTGATGTCTTA
This sequence comes from Philaenus spumarius, assembly GCA_018207615.1. Classification (NCBI taxonomy): domain Eukaryota; kingdom Metazoa; phylum Arthropoda; class Insecta; order Hemiptera; family Aphrophoridae; genus Philaenus; species Philaenus spumarius. The sequence continues at coordinate 31,992 of JAGFPH010010041.1, forward strand.
AATACTGTAATAAATGCTATTGAGGGAAAAAGCCAAATTGCTTCCGTTTTCTGTGACCTCTCAAAAGCTTTTGATTGTGTAGATCATGGGATTTTGTTACAAAAACTTGAATATTATGGGATACGTGGGAAAGCAAATGGTTGGATTAGTTCATACCTGTATAAGAGAAAACAGAGAGTTCTCTATACTGACAGCGCTCTGAACTCTCACCATTCTAAATGGGAAGTAGTCCTTCGTGGTGTTCCTCAGGGGCAATATTCGGACCATTGCTTTTCAAAAAGCAGTATTATTTGCTGATGATACTACTTTAACAGTAGTTGGCAAAAATGATACAGATTTGGCTGATGCATCAGCATTAGCCATGTCTACGGCGGAAGATTGTTTCTGTACAAATAACTTAAAACTGAATGTGACAAAAACTAAATTAATTTATTTTAGTTTACAGTCAAATCCTAAATTATACATAACGAAAGGTAAGGAAGTAATCCAAAGCTCAAATAATGTTAAATTTCTTGGCATTAATCTGGACTCAAATTTGAATTGGAAAAGTCACATTTCAGGTTTAGCCGAGTCACTGGCGTCAGTTTGCTTTGCTCTCAAAATGATTTCCTCTGTGACCAGTTTAAGAGTAATAAAAGCCGTTTATTTTGCCTATGTCAGTTCTCGTCTAAGATATGGGGTGGCATTCTGGGGGAACTCTGTTGGATCTATTAAAGTATTCCGTTTACAAAAATGAATTTTACGCTTAATGTTCCATCTAAATTATCAATCTAAGTATCAATCTTGTATACCTTTTTTCAAAAAACATAATATTTTAACTTCCCCTTCCATTTATATTTATGAAACTTTAATTTTCTTTAAGAGCAATCATAAATTATTTTAAATTAATCAGCACTACCACAAATACCCTTTGCGTCAAAAACTTTTTCAATATCCTGTCCATAGACTTAAATTTTTTAAACGCGGAATTTATTACTCTGGTATAAAGTTGTTTAATACACTTCCAGAAAATATTAAAAACTTAGATTCTATCCACAGTTTCAAGAGTTCACTCAGGTGCTACCTCCTAGAAAATGCGTTCTATTCTGTGGAAGAATATCTTTCCACAGGTACCTGAGCCCAGTCTGCAGGTGTCAGGAAGGGCTTATTTGTTTTTAAAATATTATAATCAATAATTATATATATATATAAACTGTATTAACTGTGTTTTTTGATATTTTTTTTTAATCAAATTTGTATGTAAATTTATGTGTGATTTTGTGAATATTATGTATGTTTTATTAGTTTGTACTGTTATTTATATAAAGTAAGTTATGACATGTCACATATTCCAATGGCATAAATCAAAGAAAAAGCTATAAATGCTATTTAAGCTATTTAATGGAATAAATAAATAAATAAAGTAGTAGTTAGTAATTGTTGTGTAAGAAATAACATTATTGGCTGCTGATATCCAAACGGCTTGGCCGATTTTAATTTGCTTTCCATTAAAACACAGCATTATTTATGAGCTTCAATTTGAGGTGTCACAAGGTATATTTTGCCATTTCAAAATTTTGACCTTGGGTAAGGGATTTGAGCACCCCCATTTTGAAAATATATTTTTTTTATTCTCCCAATTAGGACTATACACTCCCGTTTACAGAATTTTGATACTTGATCTTTTAATACAAGTTTGAAGTTTTTAAATGAACATCCTGTATATTGTGTGAAGATACTCCTACTTTTCCTTTTATCTATTCGATAAAATAATAAAATCTAATCAGAAATAGTAGTTTTCACAGATTTATTGTATTCGCAATTTTAGTCCAGTGGTATATGACTTCCTGGTATATCATTACATTTTAACAATCTTATTGAATAATAAGTTCAAGAAGGACTCAAACAAGTAGATTTCCTGAATTGTTTGTTGTTTTTTAAAGACAAGAAGTAACCTGAATAAAAACAAAATATTTCGTTTCGTAAAGTAACGATTAGCAACAATTTCACCATTTATCATAGGATTTATAGAAAACCAGAGTAAAAAATGGAAAGGAAAATAAAATCATGTAAGGCAGCTTATCTACCGTAAACTATTATAAGCTAAAATATTGTTTCAATAAATCCTATATATTATATGAAATTATGAGAAGTTATGTTTCCTAACTGAAGCCAAAGTTCGAGGTAGAACTGAGGTTGTTCAATGCAGTTTGTGAAGTTAACCATGACAGGTGCACAAATTCCAGGAACATATTTTACAAAATTTCACAGTTGATTTGTAGTTTGTATCTAGAAACTTTCATAAAAATTTTGTAATTACAAACTTGATAGCATTTTTTGCAGAAAATAATTTATCTAAAATATTTATCCCGATTTGTTGTAATGTGAACCCAAATAATAAATTCGAATTTAAATTGCAGTTAGCATATTATGTAAAAACTTAGACAGTCCCAATTTGAAGAGTATTGGAAATAAATTACAACTAGCGGATTAGATTGTTATGTTAATATGTTTAAGAGTTATTCTAAAAATGCACAAATACAGAACGACAAATAGATTTTTAACATCTTGAAAATGAAATATAAATTATTAATGTTCTTTAAAAGAATTGAAATAAAATTACATTAAAATACTGAAAAAACTACATTATGTTACATTTCCGACATTAAGCAATACAATACCTAATCATTTAGCTTAGTAAAATTTCCCTAAACTAAAGATGAATATATATTTCTTCCTTTTTAGCACTATTATTACATTTAACTTTTAGTATTTTATATTTCTTTAATTTTAATTATTATAAAAATATTACTATAAAATGAATAAAAATATGTTAAATACCTGTAGGCCTATACTTTGTGACAAAATATGTAGAAAAGATAAAAATATAAATGACTATAGAAAATTATTAATCAGTATTCAACTTGAATCCTCTTAAATATCTAGTTGACGTGGTTTAATAAATTGAAGCTTTTGATTGCAAAGATCCACTTAAGTTTTCCACTTACCTAAAGAGCTTTTCTTGTATATTTCATCCTTAAATAGTAAATGTTAAATAAATGTAAGTTACGAGTAATAAGAAGTAAATAAAACTGTAAGAAATAACGGAAACTGAAGGTGTCAATGAGTAGCACATAGTTACATAACATTAAGGCCCGGTTGCTCAGTCGTTCAATAAATAATTTATCGAACCGATAGCTTTTTAGGTCCATAAACGTGATAATTTCGTATCTAGAACTCTCAATAAACTTATCGAATGAATAAATCGATTAATAAACTTTAGTCTTAAATGCAGCCTGAAAATATGTATCAAAGCAATAAATGTACTGTTACAAGGTTATGTTTGATTCACGTGATTGCAGTACTTATGGTAGTATTGTAATTAATAAAATTAATATTGAAGTAATTAATTACAGCAGCAGTTTAGATGAGTTAATTGAATTAATTCATAATTTGCCTGTAAGAAACTATATAATAAGACTTTATGCGATCAATTTGTATTCTGCCTAGTGGCTTGTAGGGGTTAAAGCCCATAATTTATGTTCAGTAACTGATACATAACGTGAAATAAACTATGTAGTCATTTGGAAAATTTTATTTATTAGAAGAAAGTATTATAGCAAAACATCTTTGAAAACAATATTTTTTGTGTAATGTCCACAGTTGTCCTCTTCCTATTCACTGGTCATTTTGATGACTACTTTTACATCTTGAGGTTGTTGTCGCTCCGGGGATTGATGAAGTTAATTATGCCGCGGCTAGAATTTATTCGGTGACAACAAGTATTAAAAAAATTATAAGTTTAGTTTCTGTCTCGGCCCTGATAAGGACCGTATGTAGGACAGAATGTGCCTGAAGGGCGTTTACTTTACTTTTGAAGCTTGGACCTAAAAAGGACCATTTAGTGCCAGATAGGCCAAAGTTCGTATGAATTATTATTTAACTCTTAGACCCTGATAAGGGCCGCTGAGCTATTAAAAGTTTGGCCAGAAGGGCGGAGTTTTTCAGGTGAAGCCTGCTAGGTATTCGAAGCGCTGCGCCGTTTCGTTGCGTTGTTCGTAGCGTTGTGAAGTTAAAAACGCAGTAGCCCTGAATAGTGCTCGCAAGCACTACCCGTTCACCAAGACGACTGCAATGTCTTGGATCGGTGAGACTACCTTGTTCGAAGCGGCCCTGAGAAGGACAGTGTAAAGCTTGAAGAGCGTAGATTTGTATCGGGTGACACGTAGCCGGAGCTACGGCGGCCTAGCCGGACTAGCCTCTTTTCCGCGAACGGGTCTACTTAGTGTCTGCTGTCCGGTTGCGCTGATGTTGTAGCGATGGTGTGAATTAAAGAACCAGTAATTGAATTAGAACATAACCGTTTATTGAATTTGTTATTGGCCCTGTAGCAAGTCGGCAGTACTTCCTCCTCAGTTCGCTTGAAAACTTTGGCGTAACTCTCTCTATATGCCTCGGCTGAGGACTTGGTACTCGGTGCGGGAGACTTCCCGGCTTCTTTTCTCACTGGCAGTCTAGGCTGGCTCAATGGTAGTTCGCTTGTTGCTTGGAAGGCTTGGCTTGGCTGGTGTCGACTGTTCGCTAGTTGATTGAAGGTGTTGGTTCCTTGGTCCCGGTGAGATCGAAGGTAATGTTGAACTCGAATCGGGCCGTATATATACTGTTCTCCAGCGAAAAGTAACATCTAAGTGCGAAATGTAACACTTAGGGGAAACGTAGTCGACGAATTACAGAACGGCAAAGTTGCCGAGTTCCGAACCAGTGTAGAGTTTGGAAGCCTTGGCGAGTTCTTAAGTTTGCCGTTGCAAGTTCTTAAGTTCGCGTGGGGACTTAGAATATTTTCGACAGAAGCTACGCGGGAGATGGTAACTTTCCCGGGCGCAGTGCGATGAACGCCGAGAAAGTTAGAAGTCGTTGTTTCGGCCGTTTGTTCGATGATATATTTAGTTTTTGTTCGGCAAACGTTTCTACGTTTGCCACTAAATATATTACGTGACCGGGGGACTGAATTTACTGGGGATTATTGAGATATAACGATCGATGTTTCGCGGGAGATCACCGAACAACTTTCCCGTAAGACAAGGTCTTGTCGGCGGGGAGAAGTTTTACGGTAGAAGTAAAGAAGCCGTTCGCAGTGAGGTCGTAGTGTCCTTGGCGGGAGAGCGTGTTCGCTTCCCAGACAGCTGCAGTGGTCGGAACGGTCCTTTGAGAAGTTTGTAGGGGAAACAAAGCTAGTTGACTTTCTCGGAAGACGAGGTCTCGACTCCCGAGGAAAGTAGACGTAGATTATGAAGCTTGCCGGGAGATATACGACGTGTCCTTGGCGGCCGAACGTGCCTACGTTCGCCAGACAGATGTTGTATCGTCCCGGGGACTTGTGGAGTGAAGCTCCGGGGAAATTTAGGCGAGTTTTCCCGTAAAAGGCATTTACGGGAAAATCGCAAGACGCTGACTGATGTGGACCCTTATGAGAGCCCAAAAGTTTGTTGATGAATTTTGGCTTGTTGTCGCATTGAAGTTGGTGGCCCTTTTGAGAGCCAAGAAATTTGTTGTGGAATTCCGTTTAGTGCTTCGACGTGTTGTCGGCCCTTTCGAGGGCCGAGAAGTTATTTCGGAAATTCCACCGGGTGTTTCGCTTTGGTTTTGGACCAAACATGATGGTAATTGTTACTTTCGCCGGAGTATATATACGTTGCCGGGGAAATCTCACGAAACTGAATATTATTGATAAATATTGTAGCTACGCTACAACAAGGTGTTTTTACTCGGCTAAAGGCCACATATAGCTAGCCTTGTGTGAAAACTGGTGACGCTAAGTAATTGCCGATTTTGTCAAAGGTTTGACCCTGAGCTTTATTAAGTGTTACAGCAAATAATATACGTATTGGAAATTGTACCCTTGTCATATAGAAAGGCATGGTTGGGTCTATTGGAATGATTTTTATGATTGGTAAGATAATAACAGTACCTTTTCCAAACCCTGTTATTACTTAGACATTAGTCATACATTTCCAACACCAAAATTCGCACTCCATTTACTAAACTGGAACCCATATTCATGTTTCTTATAAGCATAACAAATTGCACCACATTTTAACTTAAGTCTAGAGGTGGCATTCCTGAAGGAGTTATAGAATTTATATACTCAAATGGGATGTTTAATTCCTCGCTTGGATCGTCTGATATCACTTCATCCACCCTGCAATAATCTTTGAAATCACCTTCAATTAAATTTAAAACATCTTCGTTAATTCTATCGCAGTTTTCATTCAAAGGACAAACTATTACATGACTGCAATATTGTATTGCAATCTCCTCATTTATTGAGTTGGCAAAGACATGCTTGATCAGTAAATCGTCTGAAATTATATAATTTCAGGAATGTTAATAGAATCTGATCCTCTGTCATTTATTAATGTTCCATTGCCTATTTGAAGAAGTCAATTAGAAAATAATTTGACGCCATCATTTGAGCGCATATTTTTTTCAAATGGATGAGTGTAGGCCTACTGTATTTCCAAACTCTGCTTCTTTGAATGCAAGATTCAATTATTTGTATTCTACCAGACAACGGTACCACAGGCAAAATCTGCCTAAAATCACCACAAAAAAGGACTACTTTACCACCCATGTGCATTTGTCCATATACTGGGTCCAAACAATTCATTACATCTTTTAGGAGATGGTTAATACAATCAAAAGCTGCAGCAGGCACCATCGACGACTCGTCTATTTTAATAATTATAGAAGCTTCTCATAGAATAGTAGCTTTGTTGAAATTAGCCTTGATTAATGAGACCTATGAGAGTAGTATGGGTACAGGATGGCCAAGTAAACGGTGTAGTGTAGTGCCTCCGTCTAAAAGCAATGCTTCTATCCCAGTCGAAGCACCTGATAAGGCAATTTGGCCTCGACCTCGGATTATTTTCAAAATACATGAGCATATGAAAGTCTTTTTAAATCCCCCCACCAGCTTCTAAAAAGAATAGTTTCTCTTCCGTATTCCCAGATATTGCATTTAAGATTCGATCCACGGCTATCTTTTGTTCAAAATTAAGCTTATGATACATCTCTATGCAAAAAGCAGCTGCTTCCTGTAGATTGTATACATGTGGGGTTTTCAATCGCGACTTCAGGTGGAACTGGTAGGCCGAGAGTAGCACAGTTGAATCCGTTTTCTCTCAGAATATTCTGGATTTGTTGTAATGATGCCATTTCTGCTTCATGAGGATCAATGTCATTCATATCTTCGGTTATTTTCTCTTTAAAGCTAGTCCGTAATGTTAAAGGTGACGTTGGTTAACAGAAACAGCAAATTAATGCAAATAATTGCCAGAGCTGATGTGGCATTTGTATATTCTTTAATTCCTCCAAGCAACGGTGCCATTCTTGATCGTTTTGAAGGAGTCCACGTGATAAAAATGCCTCTTTAAAAGTATCATATGTTGTACCATTGTAGTGCTGTAAATCCTCAAACGATGTAGCACCCTTAACATGAAGTAACAATATGCGTAAATAAAACCTATTTGATTCATTAGGTGCCACATTATACATCCTTCCTATAACTTTACCACCCTCTCTCTGTCGAGGCATTCACGCATTACCCGCAAACCGATAATGTTGCGAAATTTCATTATATAAATACTGGCGTGCAGTTGGTTCGCGGTTGTTTAGATCAAACCATGCTGTGGGAGTTTTATGCTTTTCTTCAGATGAATTGAGTGCAGCCTGTTCATTTCGTTGTTGGAAATGGAGGCGCCAAATGCTCTCATGAGAACTTACATATCGCATACATTTGAAAAACTTTTAGTTCTATCGTAGACTATTGCATTGTTAGGTTGATTAACATTACTTACAAATTCTATGCTTGCAGAATCATAGATAACCTTTATATACATTGTACTTAAATAAATACTTTACAGAACGAACTGTGGAACAAATTTCTACATTAATGTGCGTATTATACTTAAGGTAACATATAATTGTTATAAGGGACAACATCTCTACAGTATCATCAACTTGGTGCATACCGCCTTTTCTTGCAACTATTCCATTATTTTTTTTTCGGCGGTAGTTGTAGTAGCCATTGTTATTTTCTATAGTTTATTCTAGAAACTCTTTTGGGTATTTCTTAGTGCAACAATTTGTTTTCATGCAAGGAGATTTATTATTGCGTTGACCACATGGTCCGTGTATCATATTCCTTACGAAAATATTATGAAGTGTAGGAAATTCTTGTGGATTTGGTATTTCGCAACAGACGCATTGGTCAATTTGAGCTGGTTCTCGGAACTTTGATCCTTCATCAAGAATCAATAGCATATGGCAATGTGGCAGGATTGTTTGTTTTGTTTCGTCAGTGTTTAATTCAGGGTTGATTTGAGTTCCACAGGTTCTAAATTGAATAACTTGAGAAATATTTAATCGAGTTCAATAAAATTTGAACCTCATATAGAAAACATACCTATAATAATAATATTAAAAAATCAGATTGTTACAACAAATTTTAATACCTTTACTGATTAGGCCTATAAAAATTACTTTCCGATGTCTTTATTTGGTAAAAAATTGTAATTTAATAATATTTAACAGATTTTAATAAAATTTGAACCACATATAGAAAACATATCTTTTATAATAATATAAAAAATCAGATTGTTACAACAAATTTTAATACCTTTACTGATTAGGCCTATAAAAAATAACTTTCTGATACATTTATTTGCTGAAAAATAATTGTTTGTTCATGTCTTCAGTAAAAATTGAATAACTTTAATAATATTTAACATATTATAATATAATTTGAACCACTTATAGAAAACATATCTGTAATAATAATACAAAAAAATCAGATTGTTGCAACCAATGTTAATACCTTTACTGATTAGGCCTATAAAAATTACTATTTCAAATTCGTCAAATGGTATAAACCATATTTTGTATTATTTGACTTTTATTTGAATTATGTATTTTGTTGTGAATGTAATAAGTTATAGAGAATTTTATTGTGAATCCAAATCTTTTTTAATATTTAAAATCGAATATACGGATAAAATGTACATTTTTAAAATGTATTGTAAATTTTGTTTGCAAAGTATATTATACGTTTTCGATACTAAAAATTTTATCACAATAATTTATAAATAAAGCAATTAAAATGTATCATATCTTGATGAATTTTTACGGAATGTGTGTAATAATATATTCTGTTAATTAATACACCACGCCACTTTAGTGTGTAACCCGTCTTACTCGCCAATCTGCATTACGTCTGTCCGCTACATTTCTGAACACTCTCCCACGTCTTGCTGGTCTTCCCTCAGTTGATAACATGATATAATTTATGCAAAATATTAAGAAAATTATAATTAATGTATGAAAAGTTAATAGAACAGCCATACAACCTTAAAAAATCACACTTTTAAGGTTTCTCTTCTATGTGTGTGTCAACGTTTATCTTTTATAGGTTAATAAGTAGCACATTTTATTTAACAATATAATTTTTACATTAACTTTCATATTATTTTACAGAACAGCTGTTTTATTGTTTTAATTTATTTATTTAATTCCAAATGTTTTAATGTAAACTACAGAACAGCTGTTTAATGTTTTTAATCTATTTATTTAATACCAAATGTTTTAATCTAAACAAAACAGATGTTTTTCAATTCTCATGCATTTTTTATGGGAATTTTTCGTTATTCGGGGACCCCAAAAACCCCTTAGTTTAAAATTTTAGAAAAAACTTTTATTTTTCCCTTGTTCCTTGAATCGATACCTTTAATTTGATACCCCTCCCATCATTCTCCAATTTACCTAATTCCCACAATTTTGAATCTAAAATTTCGCTTACAGAATAATATATAAATAAGGATAAGGATAATTAATTTACAGCTAGATATTGGTTCAGTAAAGAGACAGTAATTTTCATTTTGAACCTTATACCAGAAATTGAAATTATTAATAACAGAGGTAGACCATTATAAAAAATGGATCAATTACTAATTAAACTTCGTTTTTATGCAACAGGTACTTTTCATAATGTGGCGGGAGACATAATTTATGTTCAAAAAATAACGGTGTGCAAAATAGTAAAACTAATTTCCCACAATTAGCCTCCTTGAGGCCTAACTTTGTTAAAATGTCACACAATAACAAAATTTTAAAAACTTAAAATGATGTTTTCAAAAATTGAAGATTTCCAATCGTTATTGGATGTAGGCCTATAGATTATACTCACCTTAAAATACAGTCTCTTGGTGGACCAGATGCTGAGCTGCATCGCAATAGAAAAGGACATTTCATTTTTCCATAAACAATTATTTTGTAATTAGCATTTACAGAAATTACGGCTTCATGGAGGGGTTCAGTTCATGATAGTAAAATTGTTAATTCATCAGCGGTTCGTAATGATTTATAACAGCTGCTAGTTGTTAGGAGATAGCAGTTAACCGTACCGGAATTATCTTATAACTCTACTCCTGCAGCCTCGTAGCGAAGCAGGAAAATGTACACTACTGCTCACATCCAAATAAGAATTAGGATAGAAAGAGCACTTGGAGTTTGGAAACGCAGATTTCCATGCTTATCTATAGTATTAATAACCCAAATTCAGAAAACATTAAAAATAATAATCGCGACTGATATTCTTCATAATATTGCAATTAATCTGAAAGAAGAACCTCCTGTTGGAATCTAAGTTTTAGAACAGTTTCATGAAATTCAAGTAGCTGAAAATCAATGTGCAGTTCGAAAAAATGTTATTTCTACAATTTTTATCAATTAATAAATGTTA